>PVKN010040063.1:0-10768 GCA_004027915.1 Capromys pilorides
AAAAAGAAAATTGAAATGTTACAGAAACATGTAGTATTGTCAGTATTGTTACCTGTAGTTTAACTCCAAAGAAAATCATAATTAAAAACAAAGCAGATATTCCTTGTCTTACTTTTCATTTGTTCCAGTAGGCGACATGCCACGGTGTTTATGTCTAGATGTGCCCCAGAAATCTTAGATGTTCATAGATGGGGCTTTTCAGAGGTCACTGGATCACGAGGGAATATTCATCAGTGAATGAATTTATAGTTGACTTGCTATTAGAAGGTGGGATCTGGGGTTTGGCCTGGATTTACTTCTTGGCTGTCTCTCTGGTCTCCAGGACCCCATACCATGCACCTCTTCTCTGCCATGCCACCTGGCTTTCAAGCTGAGGTAGGACAGAAGAAACAGTCTTAAAGACACAGGAACTGGCTACTGTGGCTTTCCTCATGGTAGCCTGCCCAGGGTGTTCTTTTACCTTGCTTTTTCCTTTTACTTGGCCCACCCTTGCTCTGCAGAGTCAGTTTTTCCCTCACTTCACTTTTTCAAACAAACTTTGCTACTGTAAAATAAATAATAGATACAGTACATCTATAAATTGGGCTCTGTATCTGTTCTCTTTTTTTAAGGGGCTGGAGAAATAGCTCTGCATCACAGGTGCCTGCTTGGCAAGTGTAAACTCATGAGTTCAAACCCCAGTCCCACAAAAAAAAAAAAAAAATGTATTTGGTACAGGGTCTCACTATGCAGCTCTGACTCATAGTGATCCATGTTCTCCAGGTATGTATCACCATGCCTGGTCTTGGTGGCCTACTCAGTGCACCTGGGGCAGGGTCAGCACCACATGTGGTACTAGGGATCAAACTCAGGTCCTTGTGCTTGCCTAGGCAGTCACTTAGATCACTGAGCTACTTCCAAGGTCCTGGATCTGTTCTTTTCACCTGTAAATTAACTTCCTGTTTTAAAAAAGCTGCAATATTAGTGAACAGCATATGTCAACTTTAAACACTCATAAATGGTTTGCATTCTGACACAGCCTGACAAATTCCTAACAGTAGGAATATACATTATAGATCACCCATCTTAACAATGTGCCTAAAACCCATGAATATACCCACTCTGGCTTGTAATGTATTTAGTTTCTCTCAGTCTCTGCACTTTACTCATGCATGTGTACCTAGTAAAATTTCTGCCTAGTAAACTCTTCCTAAACCTCCTACTGTCTAGTTCTGTGATGAAACTGGTAAACTTCCCAAAATTTCATGTTTAGGATGGGTTAAATTCCTCATCTCAGCTTCAGGAACCTCCTCAGACTGGTGACAGAGCTAGCTGACTATGCACTGGAACTTGTACAGCTGTGAATCAAAAACCCTCCACAAAATCAAAAAGCCTTTTCTCCTTTAAGTTGGGTATGGTGTCTCTCAGTAGTGAGAACAGTGACAAAGACAAATTTTGGTACTAGAGCCGTAGGATTGCTGCTGTGACTGACCTAACCATGTGGTTCAGAAGTCCTTGGAACAAGTTGTGGAAAGGATTTTGAAAAGTTAGGAGATGCTGGCTGGAGAAGAAGCTCAGGAATGTTGTAAACTGAGCTTGATGAGAGATTCTACTGAGTTCAGCACACCAGAATGTTCATAGAAATGCAGTTAGTAAAGACCAGGCTCAGGAGGTTTCAGTTGGGAACAAATATTCCATTGTTAGTTGGACTCCAGGCCACGTGTGCTATGCTGTCAGAAAATTCGTCTGCATTTCACTCATGTCCTGAGACTTTGAGTAGAAAGACTAAAATTAGATATAGCAGACTAGTCTGATGGAAGAAATTCCAATGCAGCCCAACATTCAGATTATGACTTGGATACTGCTGGGGCTTTTAGCGAGCTGTACAGGGAGAATCAAGAGTAAATAGTCCAGTTGTACAAACTAAAAAGTTCTGGGTTGGCTAGAAAGGAAGCTAAAGTTAAAGGAAGAAAAACTTATTTAACTCAATTTATAGATGTTTCAGTTCATAGTTAGCTGGCTCCAAGGCAGAATGGATCCTGAAGGTACGATAACCATCAGTATCTTAGTCCAAATGATTCTATAGCTGACTGGCTGTTAAAACATGGGATCTGGTTGGAAGAGGTGGGCCCCTGGGGGTGTGGACTGAAACACCACCCCCCCCCCCATTCTTCCTCTCTTTTTATGCTTCCCAGACTCCATGCACGGAGCCACTTCTCTGCATACCCCTTTGCTACACTGCCTTGGAGCCAAGTGACTGTGGACTGAAATCTCTACAACTGTAAACCCAAACAAACCTCTCTTTCCTGTTTTGTTGGTGTTGGGTATTGTATATGAATGATAAAATAATTAAGATACATGGCCCTCTGTTTGTTTGTTTCTTTATTTATTTGGTAGAGTCTCACTATGTAGCTTAGACTTTCAGGGTCACCATGGTGTGCCCTGGGTTCTGGGGCTGGCACAGCATGTGGTACTGGACATTGAACTCCAGTTCTTATGCTTGTCAGGTAGACACTTAAGAGCTATCTCCCCAGTCCCTTCATATTCAAATATAGGACAGTTTTTTTTTTTTACTTTTGAGACAGGGTTTTTTATTTATTTATTTATTTGTTTGTTTGTTTGTTTGCTTGTTGTGTTTGTTTATTTATTCATTTTGTGGCTGGCTCAGCCTGCCCTGGTGGTGGCGCTGGCGCAGCATGTGGTGCCGGGGATCGAACTGCAGTCCCCGCAGTCCCCTGAGCCCTCCTAAGCAGGCGCTTTAGACCACTGAACCATCTCGCCGCCCCGAGACAGGGTTTTATTATGTAATTCAGGCTGGCCTTAAAAGCGCTGTTGCTTGGGCTGGTCTCCAGCTTGTGGTGATTATTCTGCCTCAGCCTCCTGGGTTCTGGGATTACAGTTGTGTGTCACCATGCCTGGCTTGCTCTTTTTTCTCGGAGCTTTATTTTAAAATGAGAATTTATCCATTTAGTGAGATTTTATTACAAAAATGATACATCGTATCAGGGGCACAGCTTAGTGACACAGCACTTGCTTAGTATGTGTGAGGCCCTGGGTCAATCCCCTGTACTGGAGGAAAGGTGGGGAGTACATAGTATATTCAAAAGGTCAACAATATGTAAATGAAAGAGGAAAGCAAATTTCCTGTCTAGTTCTTTTTTTTTTTTGTCTTTATGAGACAGGGTCTCACTATACAGTTCAGGCTGGCCTTGGGCTCACTTTTATAGCCCAGGCTGATCGTGAACTTGCACTGATCCTCTTGCCTCAGCCTCCCAAGTGCTGGGATTACAGGCGTGTGCCACCACGCCCGGCTTTTCTTCTTTCCAAAGGGAATAATTTATATTACTTTTTCACATTTATAACCACACACATGTAGTTTATTAATTTTACTTAACCATGGGCTTTGGTACCACCCAGGTAAATACAGAATAGGTCAAAGTCATTTTTACCATCTTCTGTTTTACTATAATTTGGTGATTCTCTAATGATGGGATGGGTTGATAGCCTGAGGCTATCCTGAGTTGTCCTAAATTGGGAACCAAGTGCTATCTACCACACCTCCTCCTTTATTAGGAACACCTTCTATACCTCCCTGACCATTTGAAAGTATAGAAATGATGAGTTAAATGAAATTGGCTGTATTGGTTTTAATGATATAGCCAAACCGAACCCCAGCAATGTAGTACTTCTTTATCCTCACAATAGTGCATAAGGATGTGTTGTCCACCCCTCCTAACTATGACAAACACTCCATGAGATTGCTTTTATTTGTAATCTAATGTTTTTAGTTTTTGATATATAAGAAAAGATACTTCATTATTTTATTTAATTAGGAAAGATGCTAAGCAATGAATAGTTTTGGGAAATGTAGTGATGAGATTAATTTAGATTTATAGAAATGTAGAGATAGTGGTTATATTCACCAGCTTTCCACAAATTAACACTCAAAGCTGTGTACCTGCCAGGACCCAAAACAAAAAACCTTACATCAACATATTACCACTCAGTAATCGTGTCAATACCTTTTTTTCTCTTCTGTTTGTGATGCCAACAGTCAAACACCAGCCACTGTACATATTAGGCACTCTGCCTCTGAGCTTCATTTTCAGCTGTGCGTGGCTTTTCAATGCGGTTTAAAGAATTGTTTTCCTTTTTTTGTCTTTTCCTTCCTCTCCCTATGCCTTCCTTTTTTTTTCCAGATCCATGTTGTTAACAAATGTAAACAGGACAGATGAAAGAGTGTAATAAATCTAGTCAGATTGCTGTCTTAATTCAAACTGCCACATCACAGACTAGGCTTAAACAATAGGTATTTCTGCAATTCTAACATGATTAGGTTCTGATGAGGGCTGCCTTCTTGCTGTGTCTTTACGTGACAGACAGAAGAAACAAGTATCTCTTTCTCTTAAGGCCACTAATCTTTTTTTTTTTTTTTTTTTTTTTTTTGGTGATACCAGGGATCAAACTCAGGACCTTGCTCTTGACAGGCACTTATTTCACTGGGCTATCTCCCTGGCCAAGGGCACTAACTTTATAATATGGGCTTTATCCTCCTCATAACCTTTCAAAAGAGCCCACCCCCAAACGCCTTCACACTGGCAATTGATACTTTTTCACATGAATTCCTGGGGAAGAAAACATTCAATTTGTAACTTCTTCCGTAAGAGTTTCATCTAATGGCAGCCATTAGTCTTTACTTCAATACTTTTCCTCATCTGAGGAGGTAACCTCGTCCATCTTCACATACTATTCTAATATTGAACTCTGTAGGTTGTGAGTGAAAAGAACCCAACTCACACTGTTTTCAAAAGATGGAATTCATTGGCACAGACTTAAAATGAACATGGTGGACTACTTGCCTTTGATATTTCCCAGCTGTTCCCCCTCAACTGCTGCTAAGTGTGGTCTTTTGTCACTTCTGGCTCAGGTGGCTTTTCCATTGCCTTGCTGAGTGTGGTTCTCTCACTCATTTCATTGCAAGCCACAAAAGTAAGCTTCATCAGCTGACCAACTATAGATTTATGTCATCCCCAGCGATTATAAGTCCTGATTTTCCAGGTTGAGTCCACAAACTCAGCTTTGAGAGTAGGACTTGAGTCTCTTTAAGTCAGACTACATATGCTGAAGAGGAAAGATGCTTCTCCTAACAAAACTGCTGTAGTGTTATACAAAGGGGATATGAAGCCAGGTCATAAAAAACAGCTGATGTTCCCTATCTCTCTGGCTGGTAGGTTGTACCAATTGGGCTTCTCTTCTCCCAATCTTTTTAAATAGGGCAGCTCTCCTCCCATTCCCCTCCTGTTAACCCAACTATACTTCTTTCAAAGTATCTGAGTCTTTCCCAGTACTCAGTAATGTACCAGTTGAAGAGGGTTGGCACTATCTGCCCTATGTTCACAATATGTGGAGAATTTAAGAATAATTATGAAATAAAAATGTAATTTGGCTTTTATCACCATGCATTGCCAATTCTAAAGTGTTTGTGAAAAAATTCTAATTTTTGAAAAAAAATCAGATATAGAACATTCCCAGAACCAAAGAGGTCTCACAAAGGAAATATTTTAGTATTTATTCTGACTCCAACTCTCCATTCACAAGGAACTGAGAAACCCAATCTCAATTATATTGAAGGTCTTTTGCCTTGTAGAGTTGTGGGAAAGTCTGGGCTTTGAATTGTAATGGTTTTCTCATCTTCATGTACCTTCCCCCTCCCTCACAGTAGGTTATTTCTGCTGTCATTTCTCAGTCTTCCTGGGGGAAGATCCCAAGAAACATCCCATAGGCCTCTCCTTTGGGGCTCAGGATGGAGGAAAGAGATGCGAGATAAGAGATGAGAGATTATAAACATTTAAGTTAGGTAGAATTATAGGCATTCAGACAGGGATAGGCCCTGGAGGGAGTCACTGTAAAGGATGAGACTACATTACAACTGTGGCTTGAGGCGCATTCACTGCAGGACAGGCCCCAAGATGAAAATGGAATGACATGCCTCCCCCAGGATTAAGCAATATACCATAATTGGTATCACTGGGGTCTAATAAAAGTCTAGACAGACATCGGTCACTCAGGTGGGTGACCAGGTTCTTCTGACTCATCTCTTCCAAAAAATGGTCCTTACTATGTGACTTGCTTTCCCACTGGGTCAATATTACCTAAAAGGCTGTATTTGTAATCTATTGGTTCATCATAGTTTTGTCCCCTGTTGAGAAGTCGGCTATCTGGCAACTCACTCAGTTCCCCTCCTGTCTCTCAGGAGCTTTCTCTCTCTATATAAAGTTTTCCTACTCTTAAACTCTGCTGTTTCTTAGAATTCATTCTTTGATTTTGGGGCACACAAATACTGCACCTGACATCTAGCAGGCTGGAAGTTTTATTTTTTGTATCATTTGGAGCTCCTAGATCAATGATCAAAGCTGTTAGCTCATTTTTTTGATTCACCAACCTCTTTCCTTTGTATTTGCAAAGCCTGGCCAGGTGCTCAGTGGTGCTGCTGTGCCAGCCATTCTCAAGGCTGGGTCTGTAGGTCTTTCCATTAGTAACCACACACCTGCATGAAGTTTTATTTTCTTCACTGCAGCACACCTCATGCAGGAGATGTTAGAATCCAGCTATCTCCCACTAAACCAGGCTTTAAAAAAATGACAAAAATGTACCATCACATCTATTTTCATAAGAATATATAATTATTAAAACTATGTAGTATTTATTTTAATTAAAGATACTTTAAAAATTCTCACTTAGGATACAGTAACATCCAGAGCTATGATCCACATTAGCAAAAGCTTTTGAACCCTCAACTATTTTCAAGAACACAAAGCAGTCTGAAGGCAGAGGACTCAACGTGACATCATGTCACCCTCAGAGTTGCTTCCCAAGGCAGTCCATTCTTTCTTACCAAGAAGTGAATAAACAGATTGGCTGCTCCACGCCTCACAGCGCAGAAGCCTCGCACTCCGTGGAGGTCAGCCCAAGAGGTGACCCCTCACCTTAAAGGGTCAAGTCAGTCCTCCAGGAGTGTAATGACAACGTCTTTACCTCACGTGACCGCCTGAAGGCTCTCCGTCAGGTAACCCCGTGAGAGTAGGACCAGTCATATCGTGTTTTACAGAAAAGCAGCGGAGGCTTAGATTCCCTGGACGCCTAGCTGAGAGCACACGACTGAAATGCGTAGAGATTCAGGTCGCGCTCACTGGCCGTCAGGGTAGGACACGCCAGGTCAGCCTCGGGCGCCAAGGCGCCGCCGGCCCCTCCCGCCATCCTTACATCCGGCAACCGGGCCGGAAGCCTCCCTTCCGGTTCTCAAGACCGCGCCTCGGAAGTGAGTCACGCTGCCAGTACCTAAGATGGCCTAAGCACTAGCCGACGCTGCAGTCAACGAAGGTAAAGTGGGCGGGAACCCGGAAGTTGCCCGGCCTTGCCTTGGCAGCTACCGGGGGCGTGGCTTCCGGCTGCCCGCGCTCGTGAGTAGCGGCGACTGACAGGCGCTCCTCCCCAGACGGCTGCGGCTGGAGCCAGAGGAGGCGGCCGGCTCCTAACTCGTGTCCTCGAGTCGTGGCCCGCGAGCCTCCAGGGCCGCGCCGGGGCATGGAAGAGGAGAAGATGGATGAGAATGAATGGCGGTATCACGGGGAAGGCAACAAGAGCCTAGTGGTAGCTCATGCGCAGGTGAGTGGTGAATTGGTGGCGCGGTTTGGGCCCTCACCCGACGGTCTTGGTCCTTGGGGGCTGCCCATCGTTCCTAGCACCTAGCCGGTCTGGGCCATTCTCTTTTTGGAACCCGTAACTTTTCCCCATTCTCCTAGCATCCTCCCCAGTTAAGTCCCCCATTCCTGGCACTCTTCATAGACCCCCCTCCCCAAATTGGTCCCTTGACCCTGCTAGTACCCGTCTCTTCTCCCCGGCCTCAGTATCCTCCCTAACTCTTACAGTCGGTTCCTAGTCCTTCCTTCCCACGCTGTGTAGGTGCATCGCGGTCTCACGCGGTGCAGCCTCCGCCTGGGTGCTGGCTGAGCCTGAACTAGGGCCTGGGCAGCACTAGGGGAAGTGCCTGGAATCCTGTCGCTACCAGCTAGTCGGGAGTTGAGCCTCTGGAGACTATGGTTTTACTGTTCTTTCTGCTGTTGATCTTAATAATAACAGGGCGCTGCCTACAGGATTGCCTTCAGGATCCTTTAGAATTCAAAGTTTCCCTTCTTAATTCAAAGAGTGTGTCACAAACTGCAGTGACTCCCAAAGAGGTGAATCCAGGAAGAGGAGCATATGGATTTGTGTGTGGCTGGAGATCTCTGACATCTCGCTGTCTGATACAACTACGCAGGAATGTAGTGGGCTGGATGGTGGGATAGCGGTGGGGAGGTGTCTTGTAGGGAGCGGTTACAGCTTAGAAGTTAAAAGGCACAGGCAGCTGGGACAATTCCCAGTTTCAACACTACCTGGTAAAGGCCTGGTGCCTGCATTTGTAAAGTGGAGCTAGGAATAGAGTTTGCTTTATGGAATTTCAGGAAAGATCAGTTGAACAAGAGCCAGACAAGTTATGCTTGGTTAGTGATAATTATCATCTTGGGTAAGTGAAGCAAGCAGAACTCAGAGAGGTTAAGGCCCTGGTCTAGTTCAGCGGCTGTTCAGGGATCAGAAAAGGTCAGCCAGATGGCCCATAGATTACGCCTTTCTTTACTGTCAGCACAGTTGGGAATCAGAGAACTCAGACCATAGATTTTACTCGTGATCTTTAGATGAATCAATAATGGACAAGAAGATCTGAGGCTGTCCTTTTCAAGGGGAGCTACTGTTGTATTAAGTTTCAAAAGTAGTTACTGATGGAGGAGCAAGTTCCAGACTTGAAGCAAAAGGACTCCCAGAGCTGGAAGAGCATGGGCTTTTTGAACTCCAAGGAAGTCACTTTCCACTGTATGTCTGCCTCTTCCATGATCGGGCATCTCCAAGGCAGCCTGGTCCCTCCCCTTTGTATAGTTTTATTGGTGACAGTTCGGTTTCTTTTTGTTTTTATCCTTTAAAGCTTACCTTTAGCTGTCAGGCTGTGCTGGTTCCATGCTATTCATTCTTTATTTTATTGTTATTGTTACTGTTACTATTTTGCAGTGCTGGGGACTGAATCTGGGGGCCTTAAGCATGCTAGGCAATTATTTTATTAGTAAGGTATTCTTCCAGCCATCTTTCTTTATTTTAAACTTAAGTTTGTTTCTCTGTGCTCATTGCTACTTGGTTGTTGTTTTAGCTCATTTAAAATTGAAGATTATCATCACAAATAGTCTTGTAAAAATCTTTCCAATAGATTAAAGTTGGGTGGTATCTGCTGCTGATGTAAAGTGAGTTATGCTGAGTACTGAGCAGCTCAGAGACACCTTCATCTGGGTTTTGGACCTGGATTCTAGATGAGCCTGGCTGGCATGTGTGTTTAGGTTGTATTCCGAGCAGAGGAGAACAAGCCCTTGGAGAAGGCTTTTCAAAGCCCGCTTTGCTCAAGGGTAGGGTATGTGAGTGGGATAGAGGGAAGGTGGATGAATGGGGATTTCTCTCCTAGAAGCCGAACCTGTGAGCATTGCATTCTGCTTCTCTGCTCAGCAACCCAGATCCGCTTCATTCACCCAAGGGAGAGGGAGGCCTTTGCCAAGGCCATCTTGCCATCGAAAAGATGGTGTTAAGGTCACTTTTCTGAATGGGCACCAACCACTCTGAGGTGAAAGGCTTTTTTAGGTCCCCTGTCTGTTCTTTCTCCCTAGCAGCGCAAGAACATAACGCACATGTAGACCACCATTTGGAGGCCTGTTCTGTAGGAGTTGAGAGTCCAGGTGGGAACATCTACACTGTCATTGGCCAACAGCACTAAAAGTACAGTCATGTTCCTTCTGTGTGCAAACATGGAATAGAAGAGAGTAAGAACCTTCAGTGTAGAACTTGGGGCTTGGGGACAGAGGAGCTCTGTGTGGGCTGCAGGAAGGTATAGGGGACACTCAAGGGAGGCAGGAAGGGAAGGATAGCCAGCCCATTGGAGCTTTAGTATTGTTCCTGGTATATGAAGGTCAGTTTTTCCATAACCAGCCCAGACTGTCGTGGACAGTTCCAGTACTGACTGTAAGGCCATTTTCTCTAGACTTTGGAAAACTGTGCAGTATGTTCCTTTTCTAGGCACAATATACACAGTGTCCTCCGTCTACCTGGCAGGGACCTTTTGGTGAACATACTGGCTGTCGGCAGCCTGGGCTCACTGTCTCCCATGGGTGACTAGAACCCCAGGCATAAACTCTGAGAGGGTTCCCTGGGCAGGGTCGTATCACATCAAGGCATACACATTCCTATTTGTAGCTTAAAGGCATGGTATCTGTGTTAGCAGCCACATCAAAGGTCAGCAAAGCCCATGGACACCTTCCATGCCAAATGCGGACTGGACTTTCCTAAGTGGTATACACTTGTCTCGTACTCCTTCAGCTTATTGGTTTTGTCTCAGGGTCTTGTCCTGTGAATATCACTTTATATCTTGTTTATTGTTTAGCATATTAGGTGTCCAGGGTATTGAGCCCTTCAGGTTGCCTTAGCTTTGGGGTGCAGGGGCAGATGTAGCCTGCTTTTTTTAAGATACTTAACTGTCATGTTTTTCTTCTTAGTCTCATTAGAAATAACATGAAAAACTGCCATTTAACCAATCTGCCAACAGAGAACATTTACTAAAAGCAGGGTGAGAACTGCTCATTTTCTAGTGATTGTAGTTTTGTAACCTTTCCGAGATTCTAAGGAGACTTTAGATCATGGGCCTTGTAGGTGTGCAGCTCAA
>PVKN010040064.1:0-10781 GCA_004027915.1 Capromys pilorides
GCAATTCAGCAGAATATAGCAGTACCAGAGGTTGCAATTGCTCAGATTTCTCAGGTTTTTAATGGGCCTTGGCGTTGCCTAATTCCCCCCTCCCCCATGAACTGTTTCCCCCCAGGCTTTGGGGGACAGAGAGAAAATGAGTTCCTCACAACCTGTGTAAGGGCAGTGTTCTCACACCACTGCACATACTCAAAGAGCCAACACGCAGCGCGGTGCCGACGGCAGTGGGTCATTCACACGTTTTGCTTGCACCTACACAGCACCATTTATCTGTGAGCTTTTGTGCTGGTCTGACTGAAACTGAACGCCGAGGAGGAGGCTGGTTGGTTTAAAAGAATGCCAGGCCTATGCCAAGCTGTAAGAACTTGGACTCTATTAAAATGAGAAGTTTCATGGCAGACTTCACACCAGAAAGTAGGCAGAAGCTGCCCTTACTGGATGGACCTTTTCTCAGGTAATTTCTTTAGGGCACTGACATTTTTACTGCTACTATTTTGGAATTCTGGAGCCCAGGGCATTTAAATCTGGATGGTTATCAACTATCAATTAGTGGGAGAGGTGTGGGGCTGTCCTCCCCTCTACGCATTCTTCCATGCCACTGACATCTTACAGCACGCTTGCTGGTAACTGGAATGGCCAGGGAATGTGCCTGGTTACTTGGATAAGGGGGAAGAGTTAATGAGGAAGACCATTCTCTTGGAACCCTTGGACGTTTTGTAAAATTAATTAGTCCATTCAGTGGCCTTGAAAATGAAGTGTGATATGAGCCACCCATGGGTCTTGCCGTGCTGCAGGGTCCTCCGTCTGAAGGACATTGCTACTCTACAGCCCTGAGGGGGAGGACAAGGCCAGCCTGAGTCCACCGTGATCCCTAGGCTCACCCGCTCCTAAATTTGTTTCCTGTGGACAATAAAGACAGAGTCTGAGTTCTCATTCCACCATGCGCCCACTGTATGATACCGGGCAGTTTTCTTCTCTGTTCCTACTCATGTGTGCGAAGTGGGTACAACAGTGGGACTTACCTCAGCCTGTCGCTTGTATTATGTGTGCTAAGTCTTCACACAAAACCACCAAGAAGAACACCAATATCTGGAATTAGCTGAAGTCCGAGGGCACAGTCCCCAGACCTGTACTCATTCTTCACAGCTTCTGTGAGTTCAAAGGGCTTCCAAACCCATTCCTGATTCTGTGAATTCACTCGAGGCTCCACAGAACTCACTCCACAGGTCCTTATGTGCCTGGTGGTGGGTTGGGACAGTGAAAGGGCCAACGGGAATCAGCGAGGGGAAGGACACACGAGGCAGAGTCAGAAATGTTCTTTGTGGAAGCTGCCATCCTCCTCACCTTCAGGTACCGATGGGTGATGGCAGCGTGGAGCAGCTGTAAACCTCGAGGGTGCCTCCCCATTGCAGGATTTCTACTGAGACTCCCTCACACAGGCCTGGCCTGGTGGGAACTTGGTCCACAGGAGTGTTTCCATAGACATTCACCGAGTGAGTGCCAGGTGCCAGTCACCAGTTAGCTGCTTTGGAGAACAAAGGATGAAGTAACTCCTGTCCAGAGGCTCGATTTCTGCAGCTGGAATGGAGGCAACATTCTAGGGCATGAAGGAAACAGGCACAAAGTGTAGGTCAGGAAGGCAGTCCAAGAAGGCCGCATGAAAGGCAACTGGGTGTAGCAGTGAAGTTTTCATTTAATTCTACCCATCATGGGGCAGGGTAGAAGCTTGTAACTGACAAGGGTTTTATTTCATCTTAGTTCAGATGAATTAGTATTCAACTATGCTATTAAGAACATCTAATAAATATATGAAAAAATGTTCAGCATCACGAGTCATTCAAAAGATGTGCATTAGAGCAACACTGAGATTTCATCTTCCCTCTAGAAAGAATGGCTAATAAAAAAATCAACCAATAATAATGCTGGAGGGTCTGTGGGGAAAAAAGAACCCTTCTCCTCTGTTACTGGGAGTGTAGACTGGTGCAACCACTGTGGAAATCAGTATGGAGATTCCTCAAAAGATTAGGAGTAGAGGACCCATTGAGCTTTTCCCCTTCTAGGTATTTTCCTGGAAAAATTAAAAACATTATACCATAGAGACATATGTGCACCCAGGTTTACAGCAGCACAATTTGTCATAGCTAAATCTTGGAACCAACCCAAATGCCCAGTGACCGAGGAATGGATAAAAAAAGATGGGTTCTTTTTAATACAGTGGAGTACTACTCAGCTATAAAAAAGATGCATTCAAGGCTTTTGTAGATAAATGGATGCAACTGGAGACTACACTAGTAAGTGAAATATATCAGATCCACATGTGCAAACACTGTATTGTCTTGCTAGTGCGAGAACTTGACAGAATAAATAAAATCTGAGAGGTACAATAGATCCTGTGAAATGGGAAGAAATTGTTCAAAGGGAAACAGGAGGGAGAGTGGGGGAAAGAGGAAAGGAAGGAAAAGAAAAAAGGTAAGCTAGTTATACTACTTGTTTCTCTTAGTTCACTGAAAAGGAAGATTTCACTGCTTATTTGGAGATTTTTCCCGCCACTGTCTTATACTCTGCATAGTGGCTTTAAGGATGACAATGTACAGTGTATTAACTATTACTCTTTTCCTATTGGTTTGTTTTGAAGGTGTTTTTTTGTTTTTGTTTTTGTTTTTTTTTTCCATAAAAAGAAAAAGCCAGCAGCAGACGCAGCTAAGAGCCTGTCCTGGTTTATAAGAGAAAAGCTAAACCTTACATCTCTTCTTATGCTGTGATGGCTCTGTAGCCCAGAACTGGGAGTACAGGAGCAGCTCAACAGTTATCTGTTAAATATTATAGCTCATAGCTCGTGGTGCTGTGTGTAGGCTGAGCCAATGAACTTTTACGAGTTCCTTCCTTGCCAATCTCTTGAATTCCAGCAAAGAGTGAAAAAATGTTTTTAAATCACCTTATTCTGATTTAGTTCTTGGTATTAAGATTTCACAAATTTCCCAAAAAAAAAAAAAAAAAAAAAAAATCAGGCTGTTTTGAATTCAAAGGATTCTCAGCTCCAAGAAGAAAACTGTCACCATTTGGTCACCAAGGTCAGTCCTGGCTCTGTGCTTTCCAACTCCAAGGCCGCCTGTCTCACACCCCTCCACCCCAGACCTCTCTCACCTATTAAAAAAATCATTTGTGTGACTGTCTAGAACCTTCCAATCTAAAGATACCAGGGGAAGAGCCACAGAAGTGCTCGTGGCTAATTATTTCTTGGACATACAATTAAACATTAATTAAGCCAAACCCAAATAGTTGTTTTTGGCAGGCACGCTATGGCAACTAGACCAGTAACACTTTAAGGGTGCTATTCAGATGTGAACTTCCTTGGTTTCTTGTGGCTTTGTTTACGGCTGACATCTGTTAGGGTCATTGAAATGCGGCTCTCAAAATGAAATCTATTATATGAATGACATCAAGTGTTTACTTGTGAAGAGGTTAGGGTTCTTAGTGGCTCTGGTTAATGTGTATTTGTGTTACTTTGTAATTAATGTTGATGCAAAGAGAGCAGGGAAACTCAACACCTCCCTGTCAAGTCCCTATTGCTTTTAGTAAGACTGGTTTTGGAGGATCGATAGATCCTAACAGGCAGACTCTGGTGCAATCACAGAGTACTCTTTGCCTGGTTAAAAAAAAAAAAATACATATACATATATATATATCAGAAAACCAGAGAAAAGCGTCAAGTCTCATGAAATCGTTGGTTTTATAGGTCTACAGGAGAACAGAATATAGGCATTTCCTATGTTCAACCTAACACGTTTTTGTTGTTGCTGCTGTTTTTCTTCACAAAGTCTAGCAGTGCAGTTCGGGCTGGCTTTGTGCTCACTTTTTGTAGGCCTCACAGCGATCCCCCTGTCTCAGTTTCCAAGTGCTGGGATTACAGGTATGCACCAGCAAGCCTGGGGTTCCGGGGCTGGCAAGCCACAGGCCCGGGATTGAACTCAGGACCTTGTGCTTCCAGTTAAGTTCTTACGCCTCTGAGCTATCACCCCAGCCCCTATAGTACTGTTTTGAAAAATTTCTGCTCTCATCTCTCAACTGTCTGAACTTCAGAGGTTCAAACGGATTATATTTTAAAAAGAGATCTATGTCTTCGGACTGGAATTGATGCGAATGGGTGAGAGAGGCAAGTTTCCAATAGGCTCTGACATGATAGGCATCTTCGGTGCTGGAAGAGTTGTTAGGGAAGAACCGAGTAATTCCAGTGTTCTTAGTCCTAGCTGAGCTGGGGACCAATGAGCGGAAGCAACAAGAGGTGATTCTTGCTTCTCTGATGGTCAGCACTCCAACCTTCAGAGCTACTTGGGTGCCACTCGCAGTTCCGTTCTACTGTAATGTGGAACCTAAGCCACTTTGCAGAGGTGACCTCAGGGGCTCTTGCTACCTTCGGACTCATGACTTTGCTGTACGAGATTATTCTCTGTTCAACTGTTAACACTCTACAACTAGAAAGGTACAATGGACCATTCTTCTAGAAAAGTGAAGTTGTGGCTAGACCAAAAGTAAATTTGTGTACACAGGTTGATCAGACATTATCAGAAGATGTTGCAAGAGTAGCGCTTTAAAAGTCTTCAGCTTAATACAAAGGAAATGGGATAGCTTAATTTTTGTACCGATTCCAAGGAATCCTGGGCAGATCTGTAGTTTTGTCTCTGGCCTGCATTATGCAATCTGAATGAACATGGAGATGGCTCTTATATCTTGTCTTATACTGTGATGGCTCTGTAGCCCAGAACTGTGAGTACAGGAGCAGCTCAACAGTTATTTGTTAAATGTTCGTAGGCTGAACCAATGAGCTTTGGAGTTCCTTCCTTACCAATCTCTTAAATTCCAGAAAACAGTGAAAAAATATTTTTAAATCACCTTATTCTGATTTAGTTCTTGCTATGAAGATTTCACAAATTTCTCAAAAAAAAAAAAAAATCAGGCTGTTTTGAATTCAAAGGATTCTCAGCTCCAAGAAGAAAACTGTCACCATTTGGTCACCAAGGTCAGTCCTGGCTGTGCTTTCCAGCTCCAAGGCCGCCTGTCTCACACCCCTCCCCCTAAACACAGCTGTTGTACCAGCTGTGGGCCTGGTTCTTCCTCACTCTGTGGAGACCTCATCCGGGTCAACAGCTACTTATTAAGTTTTATTGTGTCAGGCCCCATGGCTCCAGGGAGACAGGGTCAGTGTGGCCTGGTTGCCAGGAGCCAGACTCTCAGCCCTCGTCTTGAATGACAGTTACTCCTTCCCAACTGCTTGACACTTAGGATGCCCTAAGCTTCTATTCCCATTTACAGAAAGGAGCACAAGGGTCGGGGGACTGTGGCAACTGTCTGCGGTTGTTAGCAATGAGTGAAGGCAGGGCTTAGCACAGGCATGTTGCTTTAGGTCAGACTTCACCATCAATGCGGGCAAGGTTTCCTCTTCTCAGTTTTTAGTGGTGGTACTGGAGATTGAACCCAGGTCATTCTCACTGAGCTAGACATCTTCTTATTCCTTTCTAGACCATCTTGCTAAATTGCTCAGGCTGGCCTACAACTCGCTATCCTCCTGCCTCAGCCTCCCAGAGTACCCTGCATTGCAGGGGTGCACCACACCCCCAGCTCATATTGCCATAGAGGTGGAGCACAAGGCTTCCTTTTGCTCAAAGGAGGACTCAAGCTGAACCTCTATGATAAAACAGGCAACTGCGTCCCCCGAAAAGGCCTCCCAAGCCCCTCTGAGCTCATCCAACTCCTGACATTTAGGGAAAACTTGCTGGGTTTTAGACAGTGCACTAGCCAATGTGACAATGACCGCCTCAATCCAGCTATTCACACTGAGCAACGGTTTGGGATTTATACTTGGGCCTCCTGGTGTTAAGTCTTGTGTTTCCAACAGGCTAATAAACGTCATCTTATAAAAATGAACAGGACAGGTCAGTGGCTGCTTAGTATGTTTAGCTGTAATCACCTAATTGTAGCATGTTGTCATCCATGCCTGCACCCTAGATGTCACCCTGCACCCTAGATGTCACTGTCCATTCCTCTACCTCATAAGCCCCTCCCCCACCCACCCGACAATGAATGTCCTGTTCGCCTAGGCTGGGTGTTTTCTACAAACGGGATCCCTTAGGCAGCTTGGTTCTGGCTTTTCAGCCATTGTAGGACATGTTGTTCTGAACACTAATGTCAGGGTTGTAAGTTTGGTCCTCTTGGCTCTATACCTGGAAGCCCTGATGAGTGATAAGGGAATTATTTTTCAGTCACCAGTCTTTTCCCACAGCCTGTCCTATTTCACTTTCTCATTAACAATGAAGTCTCAAGTTTCCCATATGCTTTCCGGCCTGCTATTTTCCTTATTATCGTTGCCTTCGCAGTGGGTATAAGCTGATGCCACGGTGAGGAGCTATGCTCTCCTGACTGCGACCGTGCTTGCCAGCGTTCATGCGCTTACGGCCATCAGCATGTTCCTGAGAAATGTCTGCTTGAATCCTTTGCCCTCTTTTAAGAGCAAGCTGCCTTTTAAATTATTTATCCATTCGGATTCTAGACCCAACCTGGATATGTAATTGGAAGCAATTTCTTCCCATTTTGTGGGTATCTTCACTTCTTCACTAATTTTGATATCACCCAACTTATCCTTTAATTGGTATGTGTTTCTGGTGCCACACCCCCAAAATCACAGCACTCAAGGGCATGGAGCTTCCCAGGTAAATATAATTTTAAAACTAGACTTTCAGCCCTGCTGTTCCCCTAAGAGGACGAGTCATAAACACAAAGTTCCCTGCATAGTTTTAAGTGAGTCAGAGCCTCTACTTGGTGTTAAATTTTTTTTTACTAGGAGACAAGAATGAGATATTAGAATAATTATTCATAAATTGTCTGCTAAATTGATAGCTTATATAAAGTGCATTAGGTAACTTCTAGCTATTATTATATTAATCATTATAATTATCCTGAGATTTAAAAATCACTGTTCTGAATAAAATAATGAAGTTCAGAATTGATGATTAAGAGAAAGAAGAGACACAGTAACATGTGACAGCAAATGTTGAGGTGGCTTATTATTATTATTATTATTATTATTATTATTATTATTATTATGGTGGCTCAGCCTGCCGTGGGGGCGGGGCTGGCGCAGCATGTAGTGCTGCGGATTGAACCGCGGTCCCTGCAATTGCCTAAGCAGGCGCTTTAGACCACTGAACCATCTTGCCAGCCCGAGGTGGCTTTTCTAAGCCTGCTCAGTTGGCAACAGAAGGCATAATACGTGTACCTCTAGCCAAGAGAAAGCCTCCTAAAATTCAGAAACAGAAACCTTCATTTCCTACCTTGGTTCAATTTATGCTTTCTGATCCCTTGTGACTTTTTGTCTAGATTACCTCACAACAGAAGTCAGCACCGGCGCTTCCGAGCCTCTCACAGCCCGTCCTTGCCCCACCCTCCAGGGAGAATCTGAGATACGCACACTACCACTTAGCATGGTGTGAACAACACAGCTCAGCTGTACAGGACACCGCGTGACATAAAGGTGCTGCGGATGCACAGGGGTCTGATTTCCAGGTTCGCAGGCATGTGCCTTGGGTAGAGGTGGAAGCCTTTCTAAATTTACCATCAGGGTCGGTGTGGGGTGGTGGACATGTGTTCTCACATCCTGCACATGGCACTGGGGTGTGCGTCTGACATTTGGCACTGTATCAGGCATTCTGGGAACCCATCTGAGATTCCTAGGTTATTTTGGGTAGCTATCAGCTCCACTATATTCACATCCATTGTCGATTGGACATTAATAGCCATATACTTCTAAGCCAACCAATGGCCTACAGAGAACTATTGCTTGCTGTGTTTGAAGTAAAACTAATGGCATGAATGGTCACTATAAATATTAGGAACTTTTTTTTTTTAGTACAGGGTCTATAGGGTCTCACCACACAGACTGGACATGTAGTGATTCTCTTGTTTACAGCCTCCCAAATGCTGGGATTACAGGTGTGCACTACTATGCCCAGTCTTGCCCCGGGGCACAGGGCTGGCATGGCAAACTGGGGATGGAACCCCAGTCACTGTACTTTGCCCAAGCAAGGACTTTATTCCACTGAGCTATCTGGCCAGCCTGGAGCTATTTAAAATATACTGATTCCTCAATAAAAAAATATGAAAAATCAAATTCCCAGAAGAAATTCAAATGGCTATTATATTTTTAAAAATTTAATTTTATTAGTAATAAAATAAGTGTAAAAGTGAAACTATGAGGTGTACTTTTCACTCACTATCTTGGCCTGAGTCTAGTGCTGGCCAAGGCAGGAAGAGACGGTGCTTATGTGCCCCTGACGGCAGTGGGCACTGCTGTGTCTCGGCGGTGGTCAGGACGTCAGATGCACATTTTCTGATTCAGACATCACATCTCTAGGACTGCACTTGGCTGAGCAAAACGCAGCAGCATCCCTGTCAGTACTGAGGCGGCACCAGGATTCTTTTGTCATGGCTGCCTGGAGGTCACTTCGATCTCGAGGAAGAACGAGAAGTTGCAAGGTGCTAAACCCAGCGAGAAGAAGCCGAGGGCCACCATGGCGCCGTCAGGAGCCTGCGCTCACAGGTGACGCACGGTAGCAGCATCAGTGGGACTGTTCACAGCATCTCGTGCAAGCACTCAGGAAGGCAGAACGCAGAGCTGCTCCAGAGAGGGGCAAGAGTGGTGGATTAGTGCCCTGAGGTTGACGGCAACATCTTTGCAAAGAATTTAGAAAACTGAAACGTATGCTGTTTCCATGGTGCAGTAACACCACGCTGAACGTGTTTGGTAGTGTTCCCAGGGCCCTTTTCTTTCAAGTCCAAGCGGGTTTCAGCATATCCCAAACTCATGAGTTACGGTTCACGTCACTGTCACATGCACAGGCAACTGGAGATAAGATTATTTTAGACTTAATAAAGCTGGTATCTACAACTGAGTAATGGCCAACATGGGACAATGGCATACGTGTTAAGTTCTTAGCCACAAAGTATGCCTCGGAGGAAGGGCCTTGTTCTGTCGACAACTACAACCCAAAAGCATCAACAGCCCCAATGAACAGATCCTTGCTGCAGGGGCCGAATCCAGAGAACCTGGCCTTTCTGGAGATCCACAAATGACAGGTGCGGCCACTCACACAGTAACTTCTGTTTCTGGTCCTGCTGTGTCCTTCCAGAGAGGAGGACACTAGTTAAAATTCAGAAGGCTCCGGCCTGGGCTCTCCACTGCCATACATCACCTACTGCCTGCACGACCGTTTCCCAGCCTACAAATGAGCTCTGATGCCAGCTTTGCCAGCTCTCTTCTCAACTGAAGCCAAGACATAGCACGGCACATTGGACGCAGACCTTTCATAGGCGTGAAGTCCTCGATGAGTGGGACAGCATTTTAGCAGGAGTAGGACAGCACTTTAGCATGAGTGGGACAGCACTTTAGCATGAAAGTCACTCAGTATTATTTTGGAAGTAGGAATTTTCTAAAGATGAGTTTACACTGATAGGCTTTTGTTTTAGTTTTTAAAAAACTAGATCTGCTTAGCAGATCTTTATCTTAAGAACTTTTAAAACATTAGTATTTTGGATTGACCAGATAGCTCAGCAGACTAAAGCGCCTGCTCAGGCAGAGCACAGCACCAACGGTTCAATCCCCAGCCTGCTGTGCCAGCCCCACCCCTGGGTGCGCTGAGACAGCAATTGAGACTGGCGTGGTAGTGTGTGCCTGTGATCTCAGTGCTTGCGAGGCTGAAAACAGGAGGATTACTACAATCTGTGTGAGACCTTGCAGACCCTGTACTAAGTTAAAAAAAAAAAACACTTTAGCATTTTCATTTTTATTGTACCTTGTTGGTCATTTCTGTGATAAAGTGAGTTGGATACAATTTTTCTATATTAGCATAGATTTGTACTAAAATAACATCAAAGGCTAGAAAATTAGAAGTCTGACTGACTGAAGAAATTCCCTACATCATTTACAAGACTAATATAAAACACTCTAAAAGTCAGTAAAGATAACTAAGAGGCAGGTATTATGCAGATAAGAAAACCTTTTATTTTAAACCACATACAGTCAGCAGGTGGCCACAACTATCCAGGTTTCATTAAAATCACATAAAACCTAGGTACAAAAGCACCACTGATTACTGCTCTAGAAAAATTGCATGAAAAATTAAAAAATGCACGGTAAAAACAGCACAGTAAGCACAGGACCAGGCTCTAAGCAGCAGCGTGAGCTGCTCTGTCCATTTGCCTCTTCCAATACTAAGATGGCAGTGCTTTCACTTGATAATAACAACTCCCAAAAGCATGGCCAGGAGAGAGTAAAATGTGCATCTTTATATATTTTGTATGCCAACTAGTAAAGTACCAAAAAATTAGCATTTACAAAATACTTGGTAAAAATAGTTTTTAAAAGGTGTCCCGAGAGGTACATAAAATCAACCCCAACTGTTTGTGCCAAATTTATTCTCCCTCGTTATCTACAGATTCAGTTTTCTGTGCCTGTGAAAAATAAAGAAAAAGATAAAGTTATTACTAACCCTACAAATCCCCAGCATGTCCTCCCACTGGCACACACGCCTCTAAGCCGCGCTAGCTGGCAGCTCTACTGTACATCCTACTGCACGCAGGGTGGAGAACAGACAGGTAGGGACACGTTATGGTGACACCGCTGCATTTGCTGCTCCCCGCTTTTCAGGCTGGAGAAGCCTTTACCTGAGGTGTCCCACTGCTCGTAACAAGAAGCGCCACACTACTATCGGGCTCTAATCACTGCACGCAGG
>PVKN010040065.1:0-10771 GCA_004027915.1 Capromys pilorides
TGCTGTAGATCACTAAGAGATATTTTTAAAATGGGCAAAAGGCTTAAGTAGTGCCAAGAGAATATCAAAATGCCCAATTAATATGTGAAAAGTTATTTAGTTTTATTTGCCACCACAGAAATATAACTAAAATCTTGCTGGGATATCACCACTATAATGAGATACCTTTGTGTTTGTAGGTGACATTTAAGATCAACAATATCAAATATGAGTGAGGAGGTGGAACCACTGAAATTCGTTACTGGTGTGATTGCAAATTAGAGCAAACAATTCAGAAACACCTTGGCAGTATTTAGTGAATCTGGAATGTATTTTATGACCCAGGAATTCCACTCCTACCTATATACCCAGCAGCAGTGAATGCTGAGTCCATGAAAAGATTTGTAAAACAACATCCATGGAAGCTTTGTTTATGAATACCAATGACTACCGACAATCCAAATGTCAGTGAGCAGAAGAATGAATAAATAAATTGTGGCACAGTCAGAATGGAATCATTAATAAGAAAGAATAAGCTACTAGTACTTGTATAATATTGAAATAAAGAATTGATATTAAAAATACATATTTATGCTTGCATTTGTATGAAGGTCAAAATGAAGCAAAATTTACATGTGATGCTGAAGGTCAGAGTGGTGGTTGTCCTTAGATAGCATAGACTTCCAGGTGACCACTGGGAGCCCTCAGAAATGCTAAGAAAGTGTTATACCTTGACTTAAATGTGAACATGTATTTTATTTTATATACATTATATATATATATATATGTATATATATTTACTTTTTTTGTGTTTAGTGCAGGATATACAGGTGTGTGTCACCATGCCCAGTCTCAATCACCATCTCAACATGCCCTGGGTACTTTAGTCAGATGAGCTATCTGGCCAACAGCTCCTATACCTTATACATAGCTGTACAATTAGTATTTTGTTTAAGCTGTCCTTCGATTTAAAAGATTTTTAAGTCCAGAGTTGTGAAACTACCCAACCAGTTTGGAGACTGTAAATACTCTGGACTTACTGGAGTGTGTAGTATACATTGAGGGTGGTAGAGGTGGATGTTTACATTTTTAAGATGGACCAGGTATACACCTGTTTGGGGCTACACAACAGTCTCCACCTCAGTAATTCTGTCCTCAGAATCATGACAGTTTTCATGTAGGAGATAGCAGAAAGAACAATGAGCAACAAATATATAATTTGTGGTGATGGGAAAAAACACTAAGGAAAAAAGAAAGGAAACAGCCTCTCAGGCAACTGGTTGACATAGCCTCAAGCTACTGAAGGAGTGAGCCATGTGGATAGCTGAAGAAAGGGCGCTCCAGAATGGGGGAAACAGAAGTGAGTGCTATGTCTGCAAAAAGACTTGTACTACAGCAATGAAGGACGAAGGTCGTGAGGTGAGCCTGGGACCCCGCAGAAGCCAAAGTGGCTGGCTTGGGATTAGAGTCAAGGATCAAGGAAACAGTGTGGAGGGAGATGGAGAGACATCGAGGGCTGACTGCTTGGGTTCTGCTGGACCACTATGAGCACCAGGGTTGTGCTTCACATGCAAAGAACACTATGGAAGATAGAAAGGAGGAGTGATTGGTCCAGCAAGTGACACAACTTGTTCGGGCTCTCCCAGGCATGTGAAAGCAGGAAGACAATGTTAGTGTGAAACTGGAAAGCCATTACATCATGGAATATCTTACTGAGGGACATTGTAGTGGCATAATTGAGGCAGGGAAAGACCTACTCAGACTCCTAGTCTAGAATGATCACGTTAGCAACTATGCAGAGTGGCCTTGAGGCAGAGAATAGAGACTGGACAAGCTAGAATTCTTTAAAATCCTCCTCAGAACTAACATTCTAAACATCTGTCAGAGATTCCGTCTAGCTGAACAGTGCCAGCGAGTCCAGAGTTCTGGTCACCAGAACACCCAACACCAGGCAGCTGTCTCCATGGAAACCTCCAGCACTCTCCTCTCTCCTGCAATGTTTTATGTAAAGGGAGAAGGAGAAGCTGTCTTCTCAGTGGGCTTTCCTGGCCTTTCCACCAAACAAAATGGCGCCCAGAGCAGAGCAAGGCAGAACGAGGAGCGTTGGGCACTACTTGGTGCTGAGCTCTCTTTTCCAGTTTGCTGCCAATCTTGTGCTGGGAAGAGGAGGGAGCGGGTAGGCACATAAATGAAGCTCAGCTGGGAGACAGCTGAAAGAAAAAAAGGGCCAGGGGAGGTGGGTCGTTATCACAGCCTCCCATTTGAATCTCATTCTGGCCTGTCCGGATAACTGAGGAAAAGTGAGAGATTAAAATCCTTAGAGCCAGCTGGAATTTCCTTACTTGCGAAGCTCCTCTATCTTGTATGCTAAAACCTCGCAGAAGGCTGGGGACCTGGAGGCAATTTCAAACACTGCCATTACAGGGAGGATGCCCCAGGATTGCCTTCAGCACCTACATGATGCTATTAGTTAAAGGAAGGAATGTACGGTCCTTTTAAAATACTTTTCCGGAACTGGAAGGACAGGTTTTAAACACTGGAAGTATAGTGAGCAAAATTATTGCTCAAAAGCTACAGAAACAATAGTAAAACAATCCTTTCTGTTTGAAAAGCTGCAAGAGCCCGATGATCAGAAGAAAACCACGGAATCCAAAGTTCAACCAGCTGAATGATGTTTAAAATGATGTTATAGCTCTCTGAGCATAGTTTTCTTCCTGTAAAATGTGAATAAAAGTCATAGCTTTGAGTGTTTCATGACTATTACATTAAGAAGGGCAAATAAAAGACTGAACACATAGTAGTAGGTGCTGAATAAAAAAGATAGAAAGTAATGCTACCATTTACAAAATGCCTTTGTATATGTGGACATATAGACACAAAACTAGTGAGGCAGGTTGCAAATACAAAACACAATGTCCATTTTGAGTATTTCTAAAGCAAACTATGACGTGCCCCTCCAAAGGCCCAAGACCCTGGGGCCTACCTGCTCTGTTAGACCAGAGGCCAGCCCAGAAGGCACCCTAACAATCTTCACATCCCTACAGAAAATAATGTTTATTTGGGATCTATCCCCAGTATCTCAAGTGAAGACCAACAAAGAATTTTCCCTTTACAAATCAGGACGATCTTCTACAAGGTTAATGCTGCCCCTTTTGTCTGGAATTTAGTAGTCGGAGGTGTTATCTCGTGTTGAAGACAAGTTTCTATCCTTTGCTATCTACTGTTTTGATGATTAAAGTAGTCAAAATGAATTATACATTGTATTCAGAAAAAATTCTTCTCATAGAACTGGGACATCAGCTGGGACCTACCTGCTCCTCTAAGATCTGAGAAAACCTGCCTTGTGTGATTTCCTGGTCTGAAAAGGCTGAAGCCTTTGTGAGGGATCTACAGATCTTGAAGGATTTGGTCCTCCTGCTGGCCTCACCGTCTGACTTCTCATGCTGTAGGAACAAAGCCTTAATCCACTTTTAAGAAGCGCATGCATATTGCCCAATCTTTCTCCATAATCAGTCTGTCACTCTTTATGTATGCGCACACAAACCTACCCCTCAAATATTGGGGTCACAGGGACGAGAGTCCCAAGCCAAGACAACTCTTTCCATTGCTTTCACACTAGAGCTCCCTCCTCTGTCCTCTCCCTGCCCCTCTCTTGCTGAGTCTGCCGAGTCCACATCTTCCTAGCTAGGGCCCAGTGCTTCTCTCTGCCTCCAAAGCAGCTGCCTCCTCTGATGAACTATGCTGAATAAAAATATCAATCTTAAAAAGCTTTTCTCAGATGAAAATCCTCAAAAAGGTCTTTACTAGCAAGAGTGCAGGAGCTACTAACCTAGGGCACTGAGTCTGAGAGAGTGGTTTATAGACCAAGAACACAACGTTTTCTTGGAAGTGTCAGAAATTCAAATTCTAAGAAGGAACTCTGAGGATGAAGTTCAGCAGCCTGGGTTTTAACAAGCTTTCCAGGTAACTCTGGCATAAAGTTCAGAAGGCACTGGTCTAAAAGGAAGATTTTAACTGTAACTAGGTAAGGGTGCCAAACTCAAATGCCTGGAGAGACCAGGCAATAATGTAAAGTGAATTAGGCAGAAAGAGATGTGTGGAAGACACTGACTGAGGTTGATTTTTGCCACATGACACCATGGTGCAGGTTCTTAGATTTCTGCAGTTTTCAATGAAACACAGAAACTTAGATATGTATGTGCACCCCCAGATGTTAGCAACCAATTTGTGGGGTTGTTCTAGAGAATTCAGAAGCTGGCCCTCTTCCCTGACCCCTGACTTCCCCCACTTCATTTGGGAATTACAGGTTTCCAAGCCCTGCCCCTGGTTCTGCTGTTCTTAGTTCAATTTTAAAGCACAGTCAGGAACAGTGAAAAAAAAAAAGAAGAAAGAAGAAAGAAAGAAAGAAAGAAAGAAAGAAAGAAAGAAAGAAAGAAAGAAAGGAAGGAAGGAAGGAAGGAAGAAAAAGAAATGAAACCCTAATTTAGCATGGATTTTGTGCCAAACATTAAAATGAGTCTTTAAGTGAACAGAGGACTACAGAGTAGAGAGCTTATAAAAATGGCAGTAAAATGGCAATTGGACTAATGTGAGATATTGTTCCTAGGAAGCCTTTTTTATTTCTGTCTACATTTTGTGAGGAAGTCACCAGGGAATCAGTTTTGTTCCTACATCACAGTTAAAGCCGGGCCTATAGAAATATAGGCAGCGCTCTGTTGTCATGGCAACCATTACCTTCTCCTAATTGCTTTTCTTTTCTAAAAATACACTGCCCTTTCTCAGCGTATCATTTTCTGCTTTTTATTTAAATCTCATTTTCTGCAGAGCCCTGATCTCCCTTTGGCACTGGGTGTTACTTTTGTTTTGCCTGAGCAGAGCTGTGGGTGCAACACATCCCTGGCCCTGCCGTTGGCCATCTGAGTGTTTAATTAGAAGACTCATGAGAGGCACAGACACAGGACTGTGAAGCCACTTCAGCAATTTCACGGCAGGGGGCTGTGGACCCTCGCTGCAGCACAGGTGCCATTTGGAACTGTACATGTTCAGCCCATTAGTTCATCTGCTTCTTCCAAAGAAGTGTATTTCCATGACCAAATAAAGCAGAGTCAAAGAGATGAAGCGATGTGCAGAAGGCCCAGCGCCAGCTGCTGTGATGAGGCGGGAAGCCTCAAACCTCCTCTGATCCATAGCAAGACAATGGTCCTGCCCTTGCTCCTTGGCATTGTCATAGGCTTTCCTTTGCCCACAGAGCAGTCCTGATGATCCACTTCTGAGGCTTTGGAAAAGCCAGAGGAAAAGGAAATGTTGGGTAATGGCCTCAATTTGGCAGCCTTTGTTCACCAGAGACCAGGTTTGAACAATCCAGCTACTGAAAATGACTATTTTGGACTTCAGAACCAAAAGGGATATGCTCTATAGATGGTGTCTTTCTGATGTATTTGCCATGCTGAGGTCCTCCAAGGATGGATCCTGCCATGCGAAAAGATCGTGGAATCCATCTGCCCAGGATGAAATAAGGCAGGTAGAGGGGACCTTGCCTTCCGAAGGTCTACATCCAACCACACTCTGTATCCAAGCGGGTGACAGAAGACATTGGGAAAGCTTGGAAGCACCCACAGTATCTGTGTGCTTGGAGTGTTCTCCAAGTGGAGACTGAGCTCTACATACCTGTCCTTCCCCACCATTACTGTCACCAGCCTGCTCTTGATAACCAAGCCTCTCTATTAAGTCTGTAATGATGAAAACAGACACATTCTCCCTCGCCAAGCTGAGTGGCTAAGACAAGAATGCAAAGTGTGATTCCAGCCCATAGACAGCTGTGTTTGGAGCATTATGTGTCTAGTGGGAGCCTTCAAGTTTGCCCATTATAGATAATTTGAGCTTAGGCAAAATCATTGTTTTCTTTCTTTCCAATTTTGTCCAAATTTTTTTCTACTGTAATGTTATTCATTTGGTTGGTGGGCCTTTGGCACCACAGTGTCTTTGCTGAGCAAATGTCATTTTCTGGGACCTCAGCTGGTGCAATGGCCAAGAATGAGGCTGGACTTGATGCATCAGACAGCTGGGGCTGAACTGTCCTCTGGACCAGGCTACAGCAGCAAGTCCAGACACTGTGTAGAGTCCTGGACCACATCTTTGGATGGAAAAGTCATTCACAGGAGAGGATGCTGGCCTAGGCATCAGAGGCAGTACCCAGTTGCACTGTGAGGCAAACATCAAAGGGCTGAACTGTTGCAGGGTGGAGGTGTTGATGTGGAGAGAAGGCCCCTTCCCTGATCACTTCCTCGCCGTCTCACAGGCAGGCACGTGAAGGCGCTCTCACACAGCAGTTGTACTGATCTCAACTTTCCTGGTGCTCTCTCTAAGGGTCTTCTCCCCATAGGCTCACAAAGGCCAGGTTAACACTTGATCTTTTTTTTTTGAACACTTGATCTTGAAGCAAACTGTTGACCCAAAAGAGTTGAAGGCAGGACAGCAAAGAAATATTTAACTATTTAGCTGTGTTAGTGGCAGTATCCACAATTGCCCACAAGTGAAGCAACTCAGTGTTCTTTGATATATGAATGGATACGAAGTGTTGCACATATGAATGATGATATGTTTTTCAGCTTTTATTTTGATTTAAAAAGAAATTTCTGTTGATTGATTGATTGATTGATTGATTTGGTACAGGGTCTCATTATGCAGCTCGGACTCATAGCAATCCTCCTGTCTCAGCCTCCCCAGCTCTGGGATAACAGTTGTGCACCACCATGCCACCATGCCTGGTTTTGGTGGCTGGCACAATATGCCTGGGACCAGAACAGTATGCAGTACCAGGAATCAAACACAGGTTCTTGCACTTGCCAGGCAGACACTTAGACCATTAAGATATCTTCCCAGATTGTGTTCACCTTTTTTATCATTTATTTATTTATTTAAGGTTTAGCACAGGGTCAACACGGTTCCACTACACACATCAGACTCATAGAGATTCTCCTATTTTCAGCCTCCCAAGCGCTGGGATTACAGGAGCGCACCACCACCCCTAGTCTCAATCGCCATCTCAGCATGTCCCTGGGTGGGGCCGGCATGACACACTGAGAATTGAACCCTGGTCACTGAGCCTGCCTAAGCAGGTGCTTTAGTCTTCTGAGCTCTCTGGTCGGCCCCTGTTCAGCATTTTTTTTTTTCTTTTTTGGTATTTTTAGAAAATTGTCCACAGGGTGTTCAGGGTCTCACTACTAGATCAGATTCATAGTGATCTGCCTGTTTACAGCCTCCCAAGAGCTACAATTACAAGCACACACCTCCATGTCCAGTTTCAATTGCCATCTGAGCGTGCCCTGGGGGCAGGGCCAGCATGGCAGGCCCTGGGATCGAACCCCCAGTCCCTGCCCTTGCTTGTAGGCATTTAAGTCTGCTGAGCTATTTAGCTGGCACCCACTCAGCTTTTAAAAGGAAGGAAATTCTGACACATGCTAGAACGTGGATAGACTTTGAGGACATTAAGTTAAATGAAATAAACCAATCTCAAAGAGACCAATGCTAAAGGACTCTGCTTATATTACATTCCTAGTACAATGCCATAAAGATGGAAAGTAGAATGGTGCTTGCTGCAGGCTGACAGCAGAAAGAAATGTGAGGCCATTTACTGTCCAGCAGTACAGAGGTTCAGTTCTGCTGGATAAAAAAGAGTTCTAGAAGTTGGCTGTACAGTAACATAAATATTGTTCCCACTGCTGAACTGTGTACACACTTAATAATACTTAAGATGGTAAACTTTTTTTATTATTTATATTACGGCCGGTTCAGCCTGCCTTGGGGGTGGGGCTGGCACAGCATGTGGTGCCGGGGATTGAACAGCAGTCCCTGCAGTTGCCTAAGCTTGCCTAAACAGGCGCTTTAGACTGCTGAGCTATCTCACCGGCCTCAAGATGGTAAATTTTATGTTATGTGTATTTTATAATTTTACTGTTGTTGTCTTGGAAAGAGGATTTTTTGCGATGAGTTCTCACTATGTTACGTAAACTGGCCTTGCAAACTTCCTGCCTCAGCCTTCTAAGAAAAGGGACTACAGGTTACACCACTGTGCCAGGCTACAATTGTTTCAAAAAATGTGAAGTGATTCCTGCTTTTTCCTCCAGACAATCCACTGGTATTAATTGAAGACTGACTACGGGACCCTGAGCAACACATGAAAACTTCAGAGCCTATTGATTTATGGGTACTTGGGAACAATAGTGGCCCTAGAGGATTATATGATAGGTTTTATTAACTAAAATAGGTAAAGCATGAGAGTTAATGAAGGTTATAATGTTATTATGCCCTATATTGTTCTAAAAGTACATAAATATTGAAGCACTCAAACATCAGAATGAAAAGATAGATGAGAAATGTACCTTGGATGGCAAGCAGCCCTCTTTGTCAAGACAGAAGGGTAAAAACAGCGAGCTCGGCTTTCAGGTATCACCACAAATTAGGGCTTTGCCCTGCCTTCCTGATCCCTCCCTTCCCAGAAATCTAGGTAAAGTTTTATACTCCGATGTTGATTCACAGCACTCTTGCTGGGGTATCTACACTTTTCAAAGGAACATTGGGGAAAACAAAGGCCTTGGCCTCAGCCCACCCCCAAAAGAAACAAAGATTAAGAACTCAGGCATTAACAATGCTGTAATATGGACAAAGTTTTGAGGCTAGGGCCCAAAAAGGAAAATAATCATCTTAGAATTCTTTCCATCCCTGCATGCAGCAGGAAAAGACCGAGTCTGCACCGTTTAGGGTCATCTGCCATTTTTATGATAAATAACTTAGCTTAATGTGGAGAACAAGAATTTGGAGTCTAACCATCTGGGTTTGCATTTTGGCTTTGTCACTTACAGCTATCATGTTTTTCTTGTTGCTGGGACAAAATACATGACACCCATTGTTAATGGTGAAAAAGTTTATTTCAGCTCAGAGTGTGTAGAGGTGTCAGTCCATAGTCAGGGAGCTCAAAGGTGAAACAGCACAGCAGAAGGGCGGGCATGGAGAAGCGTGGCCAGCAGGAAGTGGCAAGCTTTCTTTTCTGTCCCTTTATATTCCACTCAGGCCACAAGCCCATTGGCTGGTGCCACCCAAGCCCAGAACTGTGTAAACTAATTTAGTTGTCACACACCCTTGATCCTAGTATCACACACCCTGGACCCAGTCCCCTCCCCAAAGCTCAACCTATGAGCACATAATGCTTCCAGGTTGACATCTAAATGCAAGCCATACAGCAGATACCTGGTCTTCCATGTGTCTTTTCAATCCCTATGGTTTATTTTCCCTCACTTTAAAATGAAGGTGACAATTATAGCACCTGCCCTGAGGTTTGTTGTAAGAGTTAAATGAGTCATTATTCATAGTGATACTTGAGTCACTGGCACATAAAAATCATTATATAAATATCTGTTTCATGCAACCCAGAAAACACTTTCAACCCCTTATTCTTCCCTGGTTTCCCCATTTGACCTTTCACTCCTACTCCTCCTATCAGCTGGATTCCCTGCATGGAAATTATATGTCCCACCCATGCCCTAGCGAAAACAGATAATTCTTTTAGGTCAGAGTCCTGGCTGCCACTCAAACAGGCTTTCAGACCTCATTTTCCAGTTAGGTGCCTAATTTAGAGACCTTGTCAATTTGCATCACGTGGAAATAACTCAAAAGACTTCAAAGCTACTCTGAGGTGTGCCCTGCAGTCCTTCACTCAGGAACCTTCCAAAGTGGGTGGGAGGAGTTGCAAATTATGTGACAGCATGAAACTCCTCTTGTGAGCACTGAAGCTAGAACAACTTTGGAATAACTGTGGAGAAAACAAAATTGGCCAAAGAAGTTCCATTTGCTATCCACAAATGGAAGCTAAACAAAATTAAATGTCATCATCACAGTTTGGATTATTCTGTTGTTACTGTAGTTCTTCCTTATTTCTTTATTTTCTCTTATTTCTCTTGTTGTTTGTACTCTAATAAATATCTCTGATCAAGTTTAGATAAAATAGAATGCACAAATACAATATAGCCAGATTTTCAAAAGCAAGACATCTACTTGTCACTCTTCCTACCACCAAGCTAGACCTCCTTTCAAGGGCATAGAAGAGTTTTGACTGCTGTGAATTGCAGCTGAATATTTCAGATTATGTGGGTTTTGTCTGCTTTTGTATCTTTTATATTTTCTGAAATATCTCCATTTTATTGCATACAGTGTTATCTTGTTGCCCTCATTGCCATAGAGTATTCCATCGTATGATTGTACTGTCATCTATTTTTCACCCAATTGAATAAACATTTGTGCTGTCCCCATTTGGGAACTATTTGAACAGTGCTTTCAGGAACCTTCTCATGCAGGGCTTGTCTGTGCCATGTCCCAGAGTACAGTCATTTTGTCTCCCACCTTCTAACAGGCCCCCCTCCGGGCACTGAGGCAAAGTGGGTGGTGAGGAAGAAAGGGGGCCCCATCTGCTCCATTGCTGGATCCACCTTGCTTCCAGCCGGTGGACCTTCTGCCACCTCCTCTCTCAGGACCTGAGCTCCATCTGTCCCAGTCAGAGAGCTTTCTTGGTGTCCACTAACGGGTTTTCTGCAGACCCTTCCCTTCTCAGCACCTGGCTTCCATGTCCAGGGGCTGCACTATCCTCTTAATGTGGCAGACTTCTCCTCTTGTCCTTGCTACTTCCTACTGGCCTACTCTATGGACACCCTGAAGTTTTTCCCTGTGGTTTATTTCAGCTTAGGGAAATATCTCAGCAGTGTAAGCACATGCCTTGAAAGCTCAAGGTCCCAAGTTCTTC
>PVKN010040066.1:0-10780 GCA_004027915.1 Capromys pilorides
GAGCAGGAGGGGGATGGAAGGAGAGAGGAGGGGAGGGAGAGGAGGAAAGAGGAGAAAGAAAGAAGAGTAAAATATTAGGGGTTGGCGAGACAGCTCAGCAGACTAAAGTGCCTGCTTAGGTAAACTTAGGCAAGTGCAGGGACTGGTTCCATCCCCTGCACCGCACACCGCAGCAGCCCTGCCCCAGGGTGGGGACCGCCGGAGTCCAGGCGCAGAGGTGCGAGCCTATAACCCCAGCACCCAGGAGGCTGAAAGCAGGAGCATCGCCAAGAGTGCGAGCCGCACAATAAGACCCTGCCACAACCAAATACATTAATAGACTAAATAGACGAATAAATGGAACTCCACAAATAAAAAACCAGGCGTGACACGTCTGTCATCCCAGCACTCAGAAGGCTGAGACAGGAAGATCCTCACAGCTGGCTCAGGTTACATAGAGAGTTCAAGGTTAGTCTGAACCATACAGGCAGACCTGCCTCAAAAAATAAAATACAATGAGGGCTGGGGGGACAGCCCAGGAGCACAAGCGCCTGCCTGGCAAGTGCAAGGTCCTGAGTTTGATGCCAAGTTCTGTAAAATAAACAAACAAACAAATAAATAAATAAAACACAACAAAAGGACTTTTTTTTAGATCAGCAAATACGGTGGGAAAAATTGAATGATCATGTGCAAAAACAAGTTGAGATTTATCTCATGTTATCCAAAAAGTAATTCAATATTAATTAAGGGCCTAAATAAAAAATGTGAAATAAGAAAACTTATAGAAGAAAAAGGGGGGGGTGGCTCTTGTATGCTTGGAATAGGTGTTCTTTAAAATGGCACATGGGGGGGCCGGCGAGATGGTTCAGTGGTCTAAAGCGCCTGCTTAGGAGGGCTCAGGCGACTGCAGGGACTGCGGTTCGATCCCCGGCACCACATGCTGCGCCAGCGCCACCACCAGGGCAGGCTGAGCCAGCCACAAAATGAATAAATAAAGAAGCAAACAAATAAATAAATAAATAATTTTAAAATGGCACATGGGGTTGGGGAGATAGCTCAGTGGCACAAGTGCCTGCCTGGCAAGTGCAAGGTTGTGAGTTTGAATCATGGTCCTATAAAAATAAATAAATAAAAAAATAAAATAAAATGGCACAAAACGCATACTTCCTAGAACTGAAAAACTGATACGTTACATTCAAAATTTTAAATTTTGCTTCTCTTTGTTTTATGAAAAGATACCACAGGTTGGGAGGAACTATTTGCTACTCATATGACCAACAAAGGATTTATTTCTTGAATTTATGAGAAAGTTTCAGAGTTTGTAAAGGAGCAAAGATTTGAACATGTACCAAAGAAGATACATAAATGGTAAAAAAAGAAAAAAAAAAAAAAAAAGTGGGTGAAGGACGCCGATTTTATGCCCTGGTCACTAGGGAAATTCAGATCGAAAACAGCAGTACACAATCACGCATTTATTAAAATGGTTAAATTAAAAAAAAATGTCAAGTGTTGTCAATAACACAACCTGACCGAGTGGAGTATATTCCCGGAACCGATCTTAAGGGATTTTTAAAAGTCAATCGATGGCATTCGCAACACTAACAAAATGAGTGAACAAGGGGTGCGATCCCCTGGGTAAAACGCACGTGAAACTTAGCGCTCTTCCAGAACAAAATCCCGACAACTGGGAACAGGACATTTCCCTCCTTTGGTCGAGAGTGGTCACTGAAGAGCACCGCGCGCGCCAGCGCGAGCGAGAGGCGAAATACCAGACGTTTTCTTCTAAAGGTTGGGAGCAAGGGCGCCCGTCCCCTGGCTGCGCCTCGGTCCACATGGGGTGGCAGCGGCTTTCAGTTCAATGAAACAAGAAGGAAACAGAAAGTAGAACGCAAGGAGAGAAGAGGAGGAGCCCGAGGAGTCGCTCCCGCAGCATGGACGTGAACGTCCCCCAGCTTCGCCGTGGAAGCCTGGTCCCAGGGCGGTCACCTGGGGACACCTGGGGACACGCGTGGCACCGGGACACCTGAGACCCGGGGCCCTCTGCCCTGCCTAGCGGCCTGCGGTTAGTGCTCTCGAGGAGGAGTCACGGCCACTGTCCAGGGGCTGAGACCAAGTCCCCAGAATCCGCAGCCTAAGGGAGGAGCTCATCCCGGCTCTGGGTTTGGGGGGCTCGGTGCGTGGCTCGCGGGCTCCAGGCCAGAGAAGCATGGCAGCACGTGGGCGTGAGGGACCGAGGGCAGAGGGAGCCGAGAGCTGCAGGAGCGGAACAGGAAGGGAGGAGTGGGAGAGGGAGGGAGAGACGGGCCCCTAGAGGCGGCCACCACCCAGACCTCCCCATCGAGCACCCCCATAGTGCAGCTCCCCGGCTTCCTGTCTCTCCAGGTGACCTCTTTCTCTTGTATATACAGGGTCGGGCAAATAGTTCAGCAGAGGGCCCACGAGATGGCCCAGCGGTCTAAAGCTCCTGCTTAGGCAAGCTTAGGCAACCTCAGGGACCGCGGTTCGATCCCCCGCACACCATGCTGCGCCAGCCCCAACCCCAGGGCAGGCTGAGCCAGCCATAATATAAATAAAGTTTAAAGGAAAAAAGCCTTAAAAAACCTGGGGTCTTGCATTTCTGGAACTTTCCATGTAATATCTGGCCACCATGTTGAGCCACGGGGAAAGAAGCAATAGAAAACGTGGGTGAGGGAGGACGGAGCTGCCGGAATGCCAGACAAAACCCAGAGCGACAACAATTACTGCACGAACGTGCGTGTGGTGAATGAGAGACATCTCACGTGAACAGCTACACTGAAGGATTTACAAAACCTGCGGCCGGCGTGGCACCTGCCGTCCCAGCACTCAGCAGGCCGAGGCAGGAACGGGGCCAGCCTGGGCTACAGAGGGACACGTTGGCCCCATCCCTAAAAGAGAGTGAGAAAGCATAGAAGTAAAAGCCTGCCTTCTCCCTCGGCCGCCCATTCCTTGTTTTCGGTTTTGGTTTTAGGGCAGAGTGAGGCAGTTACTGTCCAGCAAAAGGGCGCCTCCCTGGCCACACCTCAGCTAAGGCTGCCCCCGCGGGGCTAAATGCGCCTCAGGGAATGGGCCCCCTCTGTGGGTTCCGTGTTTACTTGTTTATTTATGGTGGTTCCAGGGATCAAACTCAGGACCTTGCGCCTGCCAGGCAAGCACTTATTCCACTGAGCTATCTCCCTGGCCCAAGCATTTTTTTAAAAAATGGTACTGGGGATCAAACTCTAGACCTTAGCCCACTGTGGTGGTGCAGGCCTGTAATCCCAGCACTTGGGAGGCTGAGGCAGGAGGATCGGTGCAAGTTCAAGACCAGCCTGGGCTACAAAAGTGAGCTCAAGGCCAGCCTGAACTCCATAGTGAGACCCTGCCTCAAAAAAACGAAAAAACAAACAAATAAACAAACAAACTCTAGACCTTGTATTTTCCAAGCAGGTGCTTATGCTGCTGAGCTATCTCCCCTGTCCGCTTAATTTTAATTTTTATCAGTCTATGTGACCAGCACCCAGTGGTCCCACTCGCCATGGAGAGTGGGTGCACCCGCATGGCAACCTTAATTCTTTTTTTTTTTTTTTAACTTATTTAATGTATTTTAATGTATTTTTTTTTCCTAAGGGAAGAGTCCACAGGGTATTCAGGGTCTCACCACTAGATCGGACTCTTAGTGATCCACCTGTTTACAGCTTCCCAAGAGCTGGGATTACAGGCGCACAAAACCACACCCAGTCTCAATTGCCGTCTCAGTGCGCCCCACGGGCAGGGCCAGCACAGCAGGCCTGGGGATGACCCCCGCCCCCCAACCCCCAGCCCCTGCGCCTGTGCGGCATGCAGGCGCTGTGATCTGCTGAGCTCTTTGGCCGGCCCTTCTTCATGTATTTGCTACAGGGTCTCACTATGCAGTTCCCACTCATACTAATCCTCCTGTTTTCAGTCTCCCCAGCGCGCGGGTTACAGGCGAGCTCCCCCATGCCCAGACTTGGTGGCTGGCCCAGCGTGCCCAAGGGTAGGCCAGCATGGCATGCGGGACCAGGGATCAATCCCCGGTCCTTGCACTTGCCTAGGCAGGCACTTAGTCTGCTGAGCTATCTCACCCGCCCCAACCTCAACCTTTTTAGGTTCCCTTCCCCCTTGTTCTGCCCTCTCTCTCCATCTCTGGTCCTCTTCCGATTTGCACAAGGTCTGTGTCTCCGTTTCCTATTATCCATCGTTTATTTTGCTCTTTAATTTATTTATTCTTTGAGGTCCGGCGAGATAGCTCAGCAGACTAAGCCTCTGCTTAGGCAAGGGCAGGGGCCAGGGTTTGATACTCAGCACCACGTGCTGCGCTGGCCAGCCACCAAGCCCAGGTGTGGTGGCAGATGCCACCTGGCGCTGGGGAGGCTGAAAACAGGAGGGTCACTATAAGTTGAGCTGTGTAGTGAGACCCTGCACCAAATACATAAAATTAAAAAAAATAAATAGTCTCTGAGTTTTTCATATAAGGAAAAAACACTTTTTTTCTTTTTTAAATAATTTTTAAAATTTGGTACAGGGTCTCATTACACAGTTTGGACTCATGGTGATCCTCACGCATCAGCCACCTAGTGCTGAAATGACAGGCATACACTACCATGCCCAGTTCTGGGGTTGGCACAACATGGCATGCTGTACTGGAGATTGAACTTGGGACCTTGCATTTGCCAGGCAGGTACTTATGCCATTGAGCTATCTCTCCAGCTCCCCCCCCCCCTTTTTTTTTCTGAGATAGGGTCTTGTTTTGTAGCCCAGGCAGGCATCGAACTCACGGCAGTCCTCCTGCCTCAGCCTCCTGAGTGCTGGAATTACAAATATGTGTAAGTTCTAAGAGCCTCCCTCCCTTCTGAGGAAGACAGAACTTTATGAGCTCTAGATCAGTCGTGAAGCTGCGATCTGGGATGGGGTGGGGGGAGGCTTTGGCTTCCGTCTCTGGCACCTCACAAAAGAGACAGGTGAGGGTAGAGGATCATATGTAATCAGTCTTCTAGTCTTCAGACAAATCACAAATTTGGTGGGTGTTGGGACCCCAGGAAGCTAAGAAGTTGATCAAATGTGTGTAGATGGGACTGGGCCTCAGTGCCTAAAGCAAACAGGCACAGGGGCTGGGGTTCAATCCCTGGGTCTGCCATGCTGGCCCCGCCCCGGGCCGATGAGCCTGAGATTGAGACTGGGCGTGGTGGCGTGCGTCTGTAATCCCAGCTCTTGGGAGGCTGTAAACAGGCGGATCACTACGAGTCCCATCTAGCAGTGAGACCCTGAATACCCTTTGGGCCATTCCCTAAAATACAAAAAAAAAAAAAAAAAAAAGGTGACACTCAGTGTGTTTACCATATTCTGCTAACCAGAGCAATTCCTAAATGCTGCCCACACTCAGAGACAGAGGATGACCGAGAAGGCTGGGTGCCACCCGGTGAGGAGGGGCCTGAGGCAGGAGGATCGGTGCGAGTTCGAGACCAGCCTGGGCCACGAAAGTGAGCGCAAGGCCAGCTTGAACTGCATAGAGACTCTGTCTCAAAAAGACAAAAATAAATAAATAGAGTAGGAAAAGAAATGGCAAAAACACACATACACACAGACACACACACACACAGACACACACACACAACAAGCAAGTGTTATGGCTTGTATTTGTATTTATTTATTTATTTATTTTTAAATTTTTTTAAAAAATTATTTATTTATTTGCTTGTTGTGTTTGTTTCTTTATTTACTTATTTTATGGCTGGCTCAGCCTGCCCTGGTGGTGGGGCTGGCGCAGCATGTGGTGCCGGGGATTGAACCACAGTCCCTGCAGTTGCCTGAGCTTTCCTAAGCAGGCGCTTTAGACCACTGAACCATTTTGCCAGCCCTATTTATTTATTTTTATTATGTCCGGCTCAGCCTGCCCTGGGGGTGGGGCTGGCACAGCATGTGGTGCCCGGGATCGAACTGCTGTCCCTGCGGTTGCCTAAGCTTGCCTAAGCTTGCCTAAGCAGGCGCTTTAGACCACTGAGCCATCTCAGCGGCTTGTGTTTAGATGTCCCTCCCTACCCGCATGCGCTCAGAGGTGGGGCTTTCCAGAAGTGGCTAGCTCTGGAGCGGATGGTGCTGGGACCGAGGGGGGCGGTTACTGGATGGGCCTGCCGACCAGCTTGGCGTGGGGCTGGGGGGGGCTGGGGTGCCTCAGCGTCCCTGTGCGTGCTGTGTGCCCTAAGGACAAGCACCTGGACAGATGCAAGCCGTGCCTGTCGCTCGCTGCCTGCCGCTCCGCTGCGGCTTCCTTGGCCTGCGCTGTTCTGCCGGGGACGGCGTCTCCGCTGGCTGCCCCTCTGCCAGCCCACCCTCCTTGGAGCCAGCCGGCGAGGGACTGACCGTGCTACCAACCGGGGGGCCTAACAAGCCTTTCCTCCTATAACTTGGGTGCTGGGTGTTCTGTCTCGGCATTGAGAGAAGTAACTAAGACCTGAAGTTGACTGAAGGACAGAGCAGTGTTTCAGTTTAAAGATGGATTACAGTCAAAGACACTACCGTGCATACCACCCAGATCCTCCCCCTCCCTTCAAACGTCACCGTCACCAGCTTCTGCAGTCTCCTTTCCTGAAGACTTTTAGTTGGGCTCTTGCGGCTCCCTCAATATCTTGGATGAGTTAGGTTTTTTTTGTTTTGTTTTGTTTGTTTGTTTGTCTTTTGCATGACCAGGGTTTGAACTCACGACGTTGGACTTGCCAGTCAGGCACTAGCTCTCCGCCCCAGCTTCCTCAGTATCTTGCATAGATTCAAACATTTCCCTTTATTGGTCACTGTGACTTTGGGGAGGAGCCGGAAGTCACATGACGCCTGTTATGGTTTATGTCTAGTTGTCCCCCCAAAGCCTCATGCAATCATGGGGCAGGGACTTCTAGAGTTTGAGACTTGATTCAAGATCCACTGGGATTATGTGTTTTAGTACGGATGGGATTATGGGTCTGAGGCCTTCTGGGATTATGGGTGTGGCCTAAGGCGGACAGGCTGAGGCAGAGAGCCTGAATGTAATATAAAGAGAGACAGAGAGACAGACATTGGTTGCTGCTCTCTGCACCCTGGTTGGTCTGTTGCCTCTGTCGCGATTGTTGCTGTTCTGCCGCCATGAACTGGATGCTCTCTGTCTTGTTCCACTCAGCCTTGAGCCAGCCGAATACAGACTGAAACCTCCAGTAACTGTGAGCTGAATAAACCTTTCCTTCCTTCATTCTGAGTGTCGGGTATTTGTCCCAGCAACGATAGAAGAGTAACTAAGACAACGCTGGATCCAATGCATAGGTTGGATGAGGACCAGTGTCATGTTCCTGCAAGCCCACCCTTCCGTTGGATAGCCCTCAACAACAGCGTTTACCATATCTCTCTCGCTCTTTTTTTTTTTTTTTTTTTTAACCACATCTAACCTGCTTAAGGGGTTGGGGATATAGCTCTGTGGCATAAGCACCTGCCTGGCAAGCACAAGGTCCTGAGTTCAATATCCAGTACCGCGTGTACACACACACACACACACACACACACACACACACAAGCTTCAATCACCTGATTAGGCAGACTTAGGGACCGGGGCTCAATTCCCAGCCTGCTGTGCCAGCCCCACCCCCCGGGGCGCACTGAGACAGCCATTGAGAGTGGGCACGGTGGCACGCGCCTATAATCCCAGCACTTGGCAGGCTGAAAGCAGGAGGATCACTATGAGTCCGATCTATGCGGTGAGATCCTGTACTAAATACATTTTGTTAAAAAAATCACATCTTAGAAAGACTCTTACACTGGAGGACTCCAGAGCCGCTCCAGAAAGTGGCAAGAAGGATGAGGGGGTGCGGTCCAGGCTGAGGGGAGGGTCCCGGGGGTGGGGGATTCTTGGCAATGTGTCTTTGATTGTGAGACTTCTTTCAAAATTTAATCCAGGATCCACAGGGCCTCACTGCAGGGATCCGACTCGCAGTGCTCCTGCTGTGCCAGCACGCCTCGGGGTAGGGCCAGCACAGCACACTGGGGATCGAGCCCTGGTCCCCGCCTCTGCCTAGGCAGGCGCTTTAAGCCGCCGAGTTATCTGGCCGGCCCTGTAACATCTTTTTAAAAACGCAAACACTCACTGTATTTGTTCTTTACACTGTGTCTTGGTTACTTTTCTCCTTGCTGAAGCAGAAGCCAGCGCCCGGGGTTAAAGGGGCAAGGTCCCCTTACCTCGCGGTGTGTAGAGGTCGCAGTCCGTCATCTGCCAGCTCCAAGGCACTGGCACGTGGCGGCAGAGAAACAGCTCATGGTGGGCAGAAGGCAGCCAAGCAGCCGGGCAAGCAGACAGGCCCCTCGTCCCTCATGCTGCATCCAGGCTGCTGGGATTGGGGCAGTGCCAGGCCATCCATGGTCTGATTCAGTAATCACCCACCCTTAATCCCAGCCCACACATTTTAGACTCAGCCACCTCTGACAAAGCTCCAGCTAGGACTGCGTGAGGCTCTGAGGGGCCATCTGGATGCGAGGCATCACACGCCACCTACGTGTCACTCCCACACATAACCCTTGGGCCAGCCGGGACTGCGGGATCCGGCCTTTCCGCAGTCCACTCTGCACCAGCGAGCATGTCCACGGCCTTGCAACACAGGGAACCTGGGGTCGGCAGCGGCGCAGCCACGCAGGACCGCTGACGGCAAAGACTGCGGTCCTATCTTGCTTTTTCACATTAAAGACTCTGATTGTTGCCTGGTGGGGGGGGCACAGGCCTCTTTTGCAGCTAATTGAGAGACTGAGGCAGGAAGATCCCAAGTTTGAGGCCAATCCCGGCACTGAGGTGAGATCCTGGCTTAAAATGAGATTTTTTCAAAACTTGAATGTTCTATAGTTGCCCATGTTGGGAGCCCAGGAAGCCAGGAAACTGTTCAAGTGTGGGTAGTCCCGACTGGGCCTCAGGGCCTAAATCAAGCCAGCTACCCCAGGGCTGAGAAAACCATCCTGCCTGGTTCAGGCCAGCTATTGGTCGCTAAGCAACCTTGTGTCACGTGATACAAACTTTGCAAAAGAATAAATAAAGGATCATTTTTTGTGTGCATTGAGTTAGTCTTGCCCATCCGGCAGACTGGCGACCACCTAGCCCAGCTTTTCGTCTTCTTTCTCATTCCTACTGCCCTGTCTCCCCGGGGTAGAACCCTGTGCAGTAAGACCAAGGGATCCCTACAATCCTGGGTGGGGTCTTTGTCTCAAAAATATCCAGATAAAAATAGCAAGGCTGCCAGGCATGGTGGTGCACGGCTGTGATCTCAGTAAGGGCCAGCAAGGGTTTACCCAGAGCCACCCCAGGGGACCTGGAGGGGCCTCCCAGGTGGGGAGCAGAGTGAGTGAGGCCAGGTGCCAAGGCCACTGTACTCACGCTTTGTCCTGGTGCTCTGGGTCCCCAACTACCTTACCCACTGGAGGGACAAGGGGTACACAGAGGGGGTCCAAGGCCTCAGTCTGGCAGGGCTTGAGGGCTCCCAGGATGCTCCTTCTGAATCCCACTCTGCTCCTCTCAACCCCCCAACAACTGAAGGCAGGAAGAGGGAAGCCCCAGACCCTCAGTTTTGCATCCAAAAAATGGGGGTGCTGGGTAGCTGTCCTGGGCCTCTGGCCCAGGGGTCAGGGCACAGGCGCCCAGCAAGGACACAGGCAAAGTAAGGGGGCAGTGTTCACCCACCCATTCTGCCAAGGTGAGGTGGCCCTGCACCCCACACTGCGGATTGGGGTACAGTGCTAGGAATGAGGGCCAACCCCTCCCTCCTGGCGGTCCTAGGGCAAAGGCCAAACTGTCAGCCTGAGGGTTAAGGTCACGCGTCCTAGGCCTGTTTCTCTCAGACCCCTTCTAGGAGGCACGAGAGGGGAAACCAGGGTGTGGAAAGAGCCAGGGTCCCCCAAGAGTGCTCATTTCACCCTTTGTCTTTGGTGAATTTAATCCTCTGGGCTCCATCATACCTATATTTTGAAAATGGCTTAAAGCAAACCAGCATGGGGCTTCCGGCCACTCTTACTCGGGAGTCTCCAGCGCTACGGGAAGGTTCGTTCATTAAGCCCCAATTAAATAGTTATTATTGACCAGAAATATATTTTCTGCAGTGCATTCAGCTGACCTCTGGTGAGCGCGTGTAGCCTGGCACCCGCAGTGGTGGAAGCAGATAGATGCGACCCAAGGGGACAGGGCTGCGGCCTGGGCATCTGGCCACTGTGGGACGCAGGTTCCAAAGACCCCAACAGCCTGGATCCTGCCTGCTGCCTCCCTCCATGAGGGGATCCTGGGAGACCCTTTATGAAACCGGGGCCTCCCCCTGCCTTGGGAGTCTCTGGCAGTGGTCTGGGGTCCCCCGTCCCGTCCCGTCCCGTCCCCCCCCCCCCTCCCGCTTTCTCCCAGGGAACACCCTCCCAGGAAGTGTGAGGAGGGTGACAGCATGCCCCGGGAGGCTCCATGTGCCCTGGGCTGAAGTCTGGACAAGGCTGGGACGTGATCGCTTCCCATCGGGGTTGACATCCGTCACCTGTGTCACCGGGGGATGGGGGATTGGTGCCAGCAGGAAGGAGAAAGGGGTGCTCTCAGCTCCCTTGGGAAGGTGATCAGGGGCGGGGCAGCCGTGGGGGCGAGCGGAAGTGAGGGCTGGGCCTGGGGCTATGTTTGCAGCTGTTGTCATCACTTTTTCTGTCACGTCTGAGTGACATCTCACTCCTTGGTGTCCTGGCACAGGGCTTGCTTGGGGGGGGGGAGGAGGAGGAGGAGGAGGAAGAGGAGGAGGAAGAGGAGGAGGAGGAGGAGGAG
>PVKN010040067.1:0-10780 GCA_004027915.1 Capromys pilorides
TAATTTAAGGAGTGAACTAAAAGAAACCATTTCTGACAGTTTTAATAAAGATCCTCATATCTTACAGCTAGAAAAAGAGACAAGATGTATACCAGGTACACAATTTGATTACAAGAGAATTAAAGTCTCCCAAAAGCACACACTCAAAGCTTTAATGAGTTCATATAACAAAGCCAGAAACTCCAAAGAAAGGGCATCAGGCTTCAGATCTGGGGATGCAACATATTGGTAGGTAATTTGAAAATACTAAGCCCTTGATCCTCACCTCTACTGGCAAAAGATGACAGCTTCCTCCTTTCTGTTTGTCATTTTATCCAGGCTACCAGCACTTAAGTGGGTAGCACTTTCATCCAGGGTGGGGCACCCTTAATCCTACACAAGATTATGCCAAGCCAGTCAGGAGACTCATTTAGCAGTCACACACCCACCCAACAGCACACACCTTAGAGCTAGTCAGCTCTGAAAAGCCCCACATGTCACTACATAAGGCTTTCATGGAACATCAAGTTACTGGTCACAACACCCAGGATATGTAAATTAGAAATATTGGAAATGCCTTGGCAAAGTGTTAAAGAAGGAATCACATATATATGGGACCATATTTTATGAATCTGAGAGATCATTAGATATCTATGTCTCTTGACATCATTCAGAAGCTCAAATATGGCCATATAGATACAGGGAACCTCCAAATGAGGTTATAAACCAATGAGATTATAAACACTGTTGCTCAGGTAAAATTGATTAAATCCAATACCTAATGGTGCAGTGAGTCCTGAGTCATGTAGTAAGTGGGCATGAATACCGAGACAGGTCTATTCCTGTTAGGGGTTGGGCTAGTGATTCTTTTAGTCCCTTTTAAGGTGATTGATACCTATTTATAACATCAATCCCCAGTGCACATTCCTAGGAAGGTATGTGGCTACATTTGCTTTCTCTTTTGTCTTGAGGTCTGGACCCACAGCAGGGTCTGTCTCTCTTACCAAGTTGTAAAGTTGCCTTGTCTTCCATATTGTCTCCTTTAAGGCCTGGTTGAAATATGTGCCGGGTTACTTAGTTTTCAGATTCACTGAGATAATTTATTTGTGAATTAGTAACAGGGCACTCAAGACTACTCCATAGTTTAAAAATTACAACCTTAAGCCCCCATGTCTAAGAAATTCCTCCTGAGATTGATGAGTTCTTTTTGTAACTGCCCTTGGTAATAGGACATGGTATTTGCGTGGATCAAAGGCTGATAACCTCAGAATGTGTTGACTTGTACTAACCTAAGTCAAAGTGATTCATGTTGATTATGTGTGCCTAAAACAATCAGCCCCTATATAGTAAGTGATAATTAAGTTTAGGCCTGATTATCTGTTGAACCATATAGGGATGTAGTTAATGATTGCATTCTGCTAAAAATCAGAGGAAGTTCATTTAGATCTTATGCTCTATCTATTGTCTTGTTAATTTGTAAATTGTGCCTATATGCATTGGTAGGTTACAAATGATTAATTTTAAAAATCAGTACGTGCTAAGTGGAAAGTAGTTTCTATATAAAAACCTTGTTCTCTGTCACTCAGGGCTCTTCTCTGTCTTCTCTCCTGCATGAGTTGAAGTCAGGAAGGCCCTCAGCTCGGTATTCAAGGCTCAATTTAAATTCCAATCTGGACTCTGATCTGGCTTCTGTTTGAGAAGCCATAACAAAATATGCATATGGATCAGGTGATTATTGAACTGTGCTATATTATTTTCTGAATTTCTCTAAGTTCCAGTTAAAATTAGTCATTCTTTTCAACTTTTTTTTCTCCTTTATGGAAGATCTTGTTCCATATTTAAAGTCTAATTTCATGGTAGTTTTGTTTTTTTTTTTTCTTTTTGTATTGGTAGAGTTTTTTTTTTAATTAAATTATCTTTTGTCTTTTATAGTTGGGTTCTTTCCCACTAGTTATTCAACTTATCATTACCAAAATATTCTGTGCAGTGCAGCCTGGCATCTGTTTCTCTTTAACTTATACAGTGTACATACTCTGCCCATACTTAAAATAAAGCTGAAGAGTGCGTTGTTTCTTGTCTCCTCAGTAAGTACTATGGCAATTCTATGTGTAAAATTGGTAAATAATTTGAATTCTTTAGATATGTATATTTTCAAATATTATGCTATAATTGCACTTTCACAAGAGCAAAGTTAATTTTATACAATGAAGAATTAAAGGTTTTAGCTGTGTATGCTAATTAACTTACTTTAATTACATTAGAATTAACATAATGTATTTTACAAAGAAAGAAAGAGGGGCTGGGGAGATAGCTCCGTGGCACGAGTGCCTGCCTGGCAAGTGCAAGGTCATGAGTTTGAACCCTGGTCCTGAAAAAAAAATAAAGAAAGAAAAAAAGAAGAAAAAAGCTTCCTAAGATCTCCTGTGACCTAGCGTGTACACATAGCACTTTCCAGTAATTCACCTAAGTTGAAATAGCATCACATGACTAATCATATCACTCCTTCATATTATGCTGAAATACTGTGTTAGATTTGCTATCACAGAACTAAGAAACTTAATGTGTGGGTTTGAGAGACTTTTTATTTGATTAAGGCAAGTTTTTCCATTGTTCCTTTTTTTATTTTATTAATTTTAATGAGAAAGAGATAGCAATGAGATAGTTTCAAAACAGGTTAGTAGGACAGTTATTGTTGTCTTTGTGGTACTTATTCAGAGTATAAGATGCAGACATATCTTCTTTAAATCCATTGTTTCTTTGTGAAAGTATACTTTATATTTTTCTTTTGCATGGCTAATTGAGTTATGAAACGATATCCAGATACTCTATTTATGTCAAACCACCATAATCTCAGAAAGCTAGATATAGTGAGATCAAAATTAGTTCTGAAATTTTACATGGAAATAGTTATATAAAGTTCATGACCTTATAGAAAGCATCATGGATTTTTTTTTTCCACATGCTTTTGATAAGATAAAGAAAATGGACAATGCACACTGGCTAAGATATGGAGAAATGGAAGCACTGGCACAATTTTTGTGTAAATTAATAGAGCTACTATGAGAAACTATATGGTAGTTCTCTAAAATGTTAAAAATGGAATTTCCATGTTATTCTGCAGTCCCATTTGTGGGTATTTGCCTAAATATCTGTGTTCATTGCAGCTCTTTTCACAATAGGCAAAGATATTAGATCAATGCAAGTGCTTATAAATATAAGAATAAATTTTTAGATCACCCTATGGAATAATGGTCAACTTTTAAAAATGAAGGAAATACTGTCATTTGTGCCAATGTGAAAGCATTATGTTAAGAGATATAAGCTTGGTAAAGTAAAAGAAATACTGTGTGCTATGGTTTTGGTATAGGTGTTCCCCTAAAGCCTCATGCAGTCATGGGGCACCTTCTGGAATTTGTTATTGATTATTGTGGAAATGGGCACTGCCCCTCCCCTGGGGCAGGTGATTTGCATTTCAATGTAAGGGAGGAAGAGAAGTTAGCTGCTTGAGCTGCTGGTAGCTCTCTCCCTTCATGCTCTTGCTCTTTGCTCGCCATGATGAAAGGTTGTTTTCTGCCATGTGCCTCTCTGCTTTGGAGCTGGCTGAATATGAACTGAAACCTCCAGTAACTGTGAGCTAAATAAACTTTTCCTTCCCTTATTTTGAGTATCGGGTATTTGTCCCAGCCACGAGAACAGAGTAACTAAGACACTGTCTTCTAAATTATCTATTGAGGGCCAGCCTGATAGTTCAGCAGACTAAAGTGCCTACTTATGCAGACACTGGGGCCAGGGTGATACCGCTGGTATGTAGTGCCAGCCCTGCCCTCTGGGGCTCCCTGAGGCATCAATGGAGACTGGGCATGATGTCACACACCTGCAATCCCAGCCCTTGGGAGACTGAGAGCAGGAGAATCACTAGGAGTCCAATCTATGTAGTGAGACACTGTAAAATCTGTCCTAAAAAAAAAAAGAAAAAAAATCTATGAAACAAAAAAAATTAATCCACAGAAACAGCAGAAGCTCTGTTACAGAGAGTGACAAGAAGCTTTCAGGTGGAATAAATGAGTTAATAATCAAAGGACACAATCCACAGCTAGAGAACAAAACAAGCAGTATAAGAATATGAGGTATGTATGCCAGTTAGCTTAAATTGGTTCATGCTGTAGTCATGAGCCATGACATCATGCATAAATATGTACATTATATGTATAAATACATATGACTATAATGTTCAAATTTTATAATATAAAAATTTTAACATGAATTTGAAGTTAGTAATCTCTCTTTCATCAGTTTTAAACTTCTCTGGGGGTTATAAAATGAAATTTTCTTGAGTAATCTTAAATAAGTTGATTGATATAAATTTCTTTGATTTAAAAATGCATGTCACTGAATATAACATTTTGGTAAGCTACACTGATATAGCAATTATAGAATTAATATCAAAACATAGAAAATTCTGTCCTGTAATATTTTTTCATTTGAAAGGATGGCATCCTTTCCCCAAATGTCCCTCATGGTGGAAGCTCTATACCATCAAAGTGAATCACTGCCACACATGAAAACCATAGATAATTTACTGTGGGCTTCATTTGATGCTGGAAAAAGTAACCAGTGGATACAAATGTCTATAAATTTCTAATGGTTTCAGTATTGAGAAATATGACTGGGAAGAAAAGTAATCAGTTTTATCCCTTTAGTAACACCTACATGACTTCTATTGTAGTCAGGATTTGCAAGGGAATGCACTCAATATAGGACACATAATTTATTGGATTGTTTTACAGTAGTCACCCAAAGTGTCAAATACAGAAGAGTGCAGGAGATCTCTTCATGCACTAGAGACTCAAATAACCCAGCTAAGGCCTGCATCCTAAGGCAATGTCCTCCACAAGTCCAGCTGGAGGCCTAGGGCCCATAAGATCTCATGCAAGTCTGTATCAAGGATCTGCACTGAAAGGACCACAGGTCACTGGTGAAAGCTGGAAAATCTCAACCAGTGGATGGAGGATCTGTGTCAGCAGGCTCAGGAATCTGCCAGTAAGTGATGCTCAAAGTAAGGATCAGACATCCCGCTCCACCCACCTCCCCAACAATGAGACTAGCTGAGTTTATATCAGGAAAAGCAGTGTGACAAGCTTCTCCAGGAGAATCAACAGCACAGCATCTTGCCGTCTGGTTTTTCTTTTATGTTGTTGACAACAATCTTCAAGTGTGCCTTTCCCACCCAGAATCATGCTGGTTCCCTTCAACTGGGTTTTAGAAGTTGAGCATTAGTTAGTAGACCGTAACTTGTACAGATAGTACAGATAAAAGTACCCTTTAGCCAGGCATAGTGGCACATTGCTGTAATCCCAGCATTCAGGAGGCGGAGACAGAAGGATTACCATGACTTGAAAATGTCAGCAGGCCTTCATAATGAATCCAAGGCCAGCCTGAACTACACAATGAGACCCTGTCTCAATTTTAAAAAAGGGGGGGGGGGGGAGCTAGCATATAGCTCAGTGGCGCAAGACATTGCCTGGCAAGCATAAGGTCTTGAATTTGAATCCCAGCACCAAAAAAAAAAAAAAGGCCTGGGGTTGTCCTGGGTTTGGTCTCTGGCACCACCAAAACAACCACTTTTAAATGTGTCTTTTATGTTTCTGGAAGAGATAAGAGAATTTTTTTTTCTATCAAAACTTACATAGTAAGAAAAATATTAATCATAAATTAAAAGATTAAGTAAAGAAGCAGCAATACCAGCTAGGCATGGTGACATACACTACATGAATTTGGGAGCCTGCAGCAAGAAGATTATAAATCCACAACCAGTCTAAGCAATTTAGCAAAGTGTCAAAATAAAATACAAAACACAACATAGAAAAAGGTTGGAGATAAAGCTGGGAGCCCTCACTGTGTGTGAGGTCCTGGGTAGTCTCTTTAGCAGGAGGGAGGACAGGAGGAGGAGGGGCAGTAACACATATTCTGCTCATCTGACTACAAAAACGTGGAATGGAGAAAATTATCTTTTACTTGGAAATAAAATGAAAATCTTTTTAATTCTGCTGAAAAAGACACTGAAGGCAGTCCATTCTCAGAAATCTGAAATTGGTAAACCTCTCCAAAGTCATTGGGAGGGGGAGTCTTTTGCAATCCTTTGTCAGGTTCTTCTTTATCTTGCTATACAGAGCAGATATCTTTGAAAAATAGTAATTAAAAATATTTATATAGAGGTAACCTTAAATTATAGATTGATCATCTTTTTTCTTTTTAATGTATTTGGTACAGCATCTGACTATGCAGCTCAACTTCTAGTGAACCTCCTGTCTCCAACCTCCCCAGCCCTGGGATTACTGGTGTGCTCCACTATGCCCAGCCTCAGGGGCCAGCTCAACCCACTTGGGGGTGAGGGTGGCACAGCCTGTGATGCCTGGGATTGTTCCTGTGCTTTCCTAAGCAAGTACTTAATCAGCTAAGCTATCTCATTGGTCCTTAGAGTAGCCATCTTAGACTTCATCAAAAAGACGAGTTCAACTAAATCTATTGTCTTAGGTACCGTATTTTGCAATCTTGTGCATCTAGTTAGCAGGAATGAAGAGGGCCCACACTGTCGAGCTGTTTCTTAATTGCTGCTTGACAGCTCCATGACAAGTAGCTCAAGTCACGTACCCTTAAATTTGTCTTCCCTTATCCAGTCCACTTTGTATTTCTCAATTTTAATTAATTATTAATTACTATATCTTTATGGGATCCTTCTTTCAGAATCACGGGGGGAAAGATGGATAAGGACTAAACTAGTCAAATTTTTGTTTTTACTGTACTATATATTTTGTGATAATTATTGATAATTAACAGTAATTGTACATTTATTCTCCTCTATGCATTGAGATAAAGCAGTTGGTAGACGAACCGTAGGATATCTTTCATTAATTCATGACTTCTTTTTCTATGTGCTTTAATAATCCTCTCCACTGGAGTATGGGGAGGACCTTGTCAGGGACCACAAATTATACATTGAGGCTAAGGCATGTCTGGGGCTGTCCTTGTCCTGCCCTTTGAGCCAGAATGGACTGAAGAAATTTCCTGCTTTCCTCTGGGCACAGCTGAAGGCCTACTGCTAGTAACACTGTGGCCTCACAGGGTGAGATAGGGCCTGCTGAGGAGGACAAGGGCCTTTAAAGCAACACAGTTATGCAGTGAAAAGTTTCTCCTGGGGGAACTACAGTCTGCTGACTGTTCCTTCTCTCATCTTTGCATGACTGCTTTGCTCTTAATAGCCCACAGCAGTCATCACTACTGTCTCCCAAATCACTCACTGAGCTAATAAAAGAGTGGAGAACTGGAGAGTCTTTGTCTTTTCCCACCCTGAGTCATTGACTTCTCGACCCCATTTCTAAATTTGTCTGTCTCTTATGTTTGGTTTTGCAGTATCCCTCATACAGGCAGTTGGGGATATTGGCCAGGTCCCTAATAGAACCCGTGGCATACTCCAAACTAACTGAATGGGAAAGGATGATGGAAGGCCACTTCTCGTTATGTGAGACTCTATCCTGTCTTGCTTGCAAATTCTTTTCTGCGCTTGGATCAATAACTTGTTATGAGCTGAGTATTTGTGTGCAGAAGCATATTTAGGTTGTGACTGCCACCAGCAAGAATCTAAAACCACTTTCCCTTAGCCAAAAGCAAATCAATTTTTGACAACATTTGAGAGGGTTTGGAAGAAGTTTCTCTCCACATGAGTTTCTAATAAGATCCGAGCACTGATGCCTGGGCTGTAGCCTGATAAGACCTGAGGCAGAGATCCCATGACAACCATAGACATTCTTGCCCACAGGAAAGCTGGTGGGGCACCATACATGTAGGCTGCTTTAAGCTGCTCTGTGGTTGATAATTGATTACATGTTAATAGGAAATAATTGCCTAGATTTGCATATATCATCATGATTAAATTTCAAGGCAGTGATTTATGCTCTACTAAAAGACACTTAGGAATTATTTTTGTGAATTTGAACATATTTTTGATGGTTTTGATCACTAAAATACAAAACCACAATGTTCAGCTGACCATCAAGCCCCCCAAAATCACCTAATACAAACAAAATTAACACAACAATATGCAATATATTCATTATAACTGTCCTACTAACCTGTTTTGAAGCTGTTTCATTGTTTTTTTTTATCTTTTTTCTCATTAAAATGAATAAAAGATTAAAACATTGCAATCATTTAAAAAATTAAATATAAAATTATAAGTAAGCTTTAATTCACTTATTGTTAACTGGTAGCTAAAGATACTGAATAGTCCTACCTCAGTGTTATGGTTTGTGTCTAGTTGTCACCCAAAGCCTCACACTGTTATGGGGTGGATTTCTAGAGCTTATGATTAATTCATGACCCAGTGCTAGGATTACGGGTATGAGTGCTGCTGAGATTATGAGTGTGAGTGCTACACCCAGCCTGGGGCACATAGCCTGAAAGCAGCATCAGGGAGACAGACTTGCTCTCTGTTGCCATTGTTACTGCTTCTCCTCCCTTTGCTCTTGGCTGCCACCATGAACTGCTGCTCTCTGCCTTGTGGTATCTGCCTTGGAGCCAGCTGAGCACGGACTGAATCCTCCAGTAACTGTGAGCTAAGTAAACCTGTCCTTCCTTCATTTTGGGTGTCGGGTATTTGTCCCAGGGATGAGAGAAGAGTAACTGAAACACCCGGTGTTCTTCTCTCTCATTTGTATATGTGAAACTTTTTATATGGCCATCTCAGAGAAACAAGAAAATGAGACCTGAAAAAACCAGGTACCTTCAGCTGCACTCAGAAGGAAAGTCATTGTGGTACATTTATTGGTCAGCAGGTCTGGGGGTATAGCTCAGTGTCATAGATGCCTGTCTGACAAGTGTAAGGTCCTTAGTTCAATCCACAGTACCAAAAAAATAAATCCCATACAATTTGTTGATCAAAGCAATCCCCAAATCCAGCAAAATGTCAGTGGTTAAAGAAAAATAGTCTTTTAATGGGAGGAGTTGTGACGAATTTAGGGTCATTTTAATTTTGTAGCAAGGAATTCTGAAAATGACAATTAAACGTTATTAAAACAAAGTACTTAAGAATTACCTTAATAGAATGAATATGAAATCTGGTGATACATTGGCATAAGCTGCCTAATTTTAGAATATCAAGGGAAAAAAACAAATTCTTCAATCTGTATAACACTGAGTATATATTTTGGAAATATGAGATATTATCATGAGGAAACTGTCTCTTCTAACTGTACTCTGAATTAATGAACACCAGAAAATGTCCTGTAAGACGCAGTTAGTGCCCAGAGGAATTAATGTGAGAATTTTTCATGGAAAAGAAACTCTACTTCCTACATGCTTACATCAGAGAAGCACATTTATTCTCACCCCACCTCTTCTCTACTTTCTTATTTAAACATATATATCAAAAAAAAAATTATTGTTGAGTAAAGCTACTTACCATTGTATTATTCATATGTCCTCACAAAAAATTCTATTGAAGTTCATGAGAGAATAAATGAATACATGTTTTAGTACATCTTTAGCTTGAATCTAATCAGATTCATTATTATTATTATTATTATTATTATTATTATTATTATTACTGTTTTTGGTGATATTGGATATCCTAGGCCAATATTGCCAATTGTGTTATACTTGTAGCCTCTATATTTGTATATTTTTAATGAAAGAAACAAAATCTAGTATTTTGAATAGGCTGCAATATTTAAAATTCAGGCAGAATTCTAGCATGGCCTCCCAAGTTGAGGAGCCTTGGGTTACATGACCCTCCATAACACTAGGCACGGTAAATAGGATAGCTTCTCCTCCCATTATTAGGATATATTATGTCATAGGTGACTTTAAGAAAAGAGATTATCCAGTCAAATCTGGTCGAGTTATATGAGCCCTTTAATTCTGGAGATCAAAGATGGAGAATATCAGAGAGGCAAAGCATGAGAGAAATTCAGGAGTGCTTGAATATTTGTCCTGCAGGCTTTGCAGATATAGGAAGAAACCCCTGAGTCCTTACTTTATTTTATTTTAAATGTATTAAGTACAGGGTTTACAGAGTCTAACTACACAGATCAGACTCATAGTGATCCTTCCTGTATTTCAGCTGCCCAAGCACTGGAATTACAGGTGTGCACTACCATGCCCAGTCTCAATCACCATCTCAGCATGTCCTGGGGGTGGGGCCGACACAGTAGGCCTGGGGATGGAACCGCAGCCCCTGCATCTGTATAAGTAGGCTCTTTCATCTGCTCCTGAGCCCTAAGAAACTACATTCAGGAACAGGCTTCTGACACAAACTGAACGAGGTAAACAGAAGCAGAGCTCCAGGTAAGAGCTGCCTGCAGCACATTGATTTGCACCTGATGAGATCTTGTACAAGGAAGCTTGGTGCCTGGGGCCACGGTCAGGTCCTGCCCTTCAGTCTATGAACTAAAAAATTGCCATTATGTTAAGCTACTAAATTTGTCATAATTTTGGTAACAATAATAGGAACCTAATATACCCAGAAAATTAGCATTGCCAAAAGAAGTAAAGCAAAATAATCTGTTTTGGTTACCTTATTATAACCAAATTACCTTACTGTTCTATATTCAATTTCCTTATTCTATGTTCCAAACAAAATGATAACAACTGTTTTTCACTGTGTGATTAGTTTAATAGCACAAGGTATGTTGCCTATGCAATTCCTTGTAAGTACTTGTAGGTCGCAAGAAAAATACCCAGCTTTCTAAAAGATAACAGCTACATTTAAAAGTTATGTCAAAAATAATTTAAGAGAACTTTGTAC
>PVKN010040068.1:0-10780 GCA_004027915.1 Capromys pilorides
GGCTTTGAGCTTCTTCATTTTTCTATATGAAATCTCATAACTGTGCCATATATGCCTCCTTTTATATTTTATGACCTCTCAAGTCATACACTGTAAGTCAACATTGACTTATATACAAATAAATACATTTGTTTTGACCATGGAATATGAATCACATTTGCTGAAGCTTTGGCTATTTGGCAGTCAGGTACTATTATTGATTTATCTCAAGTCCCAGACTGAAGAATAATTTTACTCAAGATCTCAGATTTCCAGGTCATCTTTATTCATTCATTTCACAAGTAGTTTAAGTTCTTGTTGGGAGGGCAGACTATCAGAAATTAGGAAAATAGCTTCTGCCCTCTTGAAGCTAGAAGTTTCAGAATACCACTTTCCTCACAATCAACAGCATAGAGTCAAGATCTTGTCTTTGTTAGTCCCATCTGCAGTTCAGGTGCTGGAGAAGAGGATTTTCTGTCATTGCTCTACCACTTTTGGCCAAAGATGTTCTGTTCAGACCTCCCCTGAACTTATGGTACTACGTGGACTGAAGTGTTTTTGAGGCAACAGTCCCATCCTATTACTTTCTTGCCCACCCCAAGAAAACTTAATTGTTTTGGAAGGGGCTGGAGAGAAGAGATAAGCCTCAAGGCATAAAGAACCTGCATCAGCCAATAAAACAATTCTAGCTTTCTATTAAAGACCAAATTTCTACATATGACTTATGATACATCAACCAGTTGATAGAAAGTACAGGCCTTCAGGTCCTCTACCTTAGCTAAAATCTGAGTGAATCTCTTAGGATTTTTAATATACATAAATCTCTCCTTTGATGCATCTTACTGTAAATTCTTCAGATTAAAGGCACTAACTATGCGTTGTGCGAAATTCTTTGGCCAGCAGTCACACACTAATACATTTATAGAGCAACTTGGCTATTTTTAAGTATGTCCACACTGTTATGGTTCTGTCTCATTAATTCAGGATTGCCTTATCAAGCAAACATCATTTGTTTTACCACAACCTGCTTGTGTTATTTGTGTTTCTGTATGTAGGTTAAAATTAGTTAAAGGTATATAAATCAATGCAAAATGGAAGAAACGAAAGGTGTTTTTATGCAAACTAAGTTATATATTTTGAAATAATATTCAACAAAGATAGATGTTAAAGATAGGGAATTGAAAACTACCCATGAAGGATCATACACTTAGCTTCTTTTCAGACTGACTTTTAAGTTCTTGCTGCATTTTAAAGAAACTAATTTTGAAAGTCAAATCTGATGTATCATGGGCAAAGTTTATCTAAGAATAATTACACAGAGCTCAGTTGGCACACAATAAAAGGTCTTGGCCTAACATTGAAAGATTAGTTAAGGAATATGTCTTTATATGAAGTAATTGAAAAGGAGTTTTCTGAAAAGTAGGATATGAAAGCTATCTGTGTGTTGGGAAGAGGAGATTTTTTTAGTAACCTTCAGTTTAATTAATTTTAAAGTTTAACCAGAATCAAATATAAATTTGTGTTAGCTAAAAATGTATTTTTGTACAGAGTCTTATTTAAAATTTTGTCATGAAGAAGACAAAGGGAAAGGAGGAAGAGAAGGAGTCATCAGTGCACTTCAAATATAAGAGAACACAAAATATTAAAAATGAAACATTAGAAATGATACAGAACTTTACAAAACAAAACAGGAATTGGACAGTGGTTATTGTGCTGAATAATATTGTCTTCAAATTAGTTATTCAGTTTTATTTTTTAAGTTTTACATTTTCATATACTGACATTTCTGTAAAGTGAAATAAAAATTTCAAGGCAATATGAAATTTCTCCTTGTTTCTAAATGCTCACTTTTAATTTCCAAAATGTTCTCATTCCAGTGTCTCTGTTGATTAATCATAGATATTTTTGTGATTAGAATGTCTGGAAACTACAGCGACTAGACAGTTCTGGTGCCTGCGTCACTTCAAAGTCATGAAACTAGTCTTAGAAGGTGCCATAAAAAAAGAATCAAATTCATTCAACCTGGACAGTATAACTCAGCAAGATACATTTTGATGGCAACAGGAGCATGAAAAGTCTGCATTTTTTTGAGTCAACAAACAAGTTATACAGACAAGGCATCAATTGTTCCAGGCATAGTAAGTTAACTTTCATACCCAAACAAAACTCTCAGGTGTCTCAAGCCTTCATATTCTTGTGTATCTTTAAATTTCCTGACTTTATGTATTTCTTTGGGATTTTTGGCACCTCTCTAATAAGTCAATTCCGCAGTATCCCATCTCCATGTTCTAACTGCAAAGTTTCCTACATGGTTAACGGGATATACAGAAAAAATAAGTTAGTAAAACTAAATATGAGATTATATAATTATAACATTGAATCTTGGAGTTGTTAATGGCTTCATCAAGGACTTTTCAATGAGTTCACAGAAGATAAATTAAATCTTAGTATTTTGTTTAAAAACAAATTATTTATTTGATTCATTGTATGGAGCACTTTTTGTGCTCTAAGCATTTATGTTCAACTTAGAGCTACAAAGCCTAATAAAACAGTTAAACCTCATTGCCCCAGAACTCTGGGCATTTTGACTAATACAAATAAATAACTACCAAAATTCATTTTGCGAAATTATATAATATACTACAGGGACTTCTCAGCAGTGTGCTAGGGACTGGGAATATATAGATCAGGGGTAGTATGTTGATGTGCATGAGGTTCTGGGTTCAACATTCATTGCAAAAATAAACAAATAATTAAAATTTCTATAGGAAGGGTTGGCAAGATAGTTCAGTGCACTAAGTGCTTGCTTAGGTAAGCATAATGACTGGGGCTTGATCCCTGGTGCCACATGCCATCCCAGCCCTGCCCCTGAGCACACTGAGCCAGTGACTAAGTGCAAACATGGTGGCGTGCACCTCTAATCCCAGCTCTGGGGAGGCTGAAAGCAGGAGGATCACTATGAGTCCAAGCTGCATAGTGAGATGCTGTACAAGATACATGAATAAGAAAATAATTTTTTTCTGTAGAAGCTTAAAGAAAAGGTGTTAAACATACACCTAGAAAGAAGTGAGAAATTAGTTCACAGAGCATGTAACATGTGATGTGGAGCCCTTAAAATTTTTGAATGTGTTTAGCAAGTGAGAGTGGCACAGATATTCCAAGGAAACGGTGCACAAAGAGAAATGCGTCACAAATCCATAAGCTGCTGAAGGAATGGCAAGATGGTTGTGGTATATAAATTATCTGAATGATGTTTCAGATTCCTAGAAATGCATTTTGGTTCAGGTGGAAAGAATCTTTAATGCTGAATAGCTTTAGCTGTGGGGAAGCAGGACAAGAGAGAAGTTTCTGTCTTCATTTTTGAAGTTTCCTAATACACATATTTTTTTAACCTAGCAAATGGAAACACTATAATATTTATTTCTAAACTTTGTAATGGCAGGCTGGAGAGATAGTTCAGTTGTCCAAGCTCTTGCCTAGCAAGCACAAGGACCTGAGTTTGATCCCTGGTACTGCAGTCTGTGCTGGCCCAGGATCCCTGGGTATGTTGTGCCAGCTCCAGAACTGGGCATGATGGTGCTTATCTGTATACCCAGCACTGGGGAATGTGAGACAAGAGGTTCACTACAAGTCTGAACTTCATAGTGAGGCCCTCTATCAAAAAATTTAAAAAAAAACAGTAATAAAAATGTTTATAGTGGGATTCAACTTGTTTGAAAGTTGTGAAATTTAACTTGGTATTATTCATAAGATATTTTAAACTATGGTCATCAACTTTCATTCATTGTGTCCTTCCTTCCTTCCTTTTTTTTTTTTCCTATATATTATCTTCTATTAGTCAGCTTTGTAAAATTTGGGACAAAATGTCTTACATAATCCATTTTAAGGAGAAAAAGATTGTTTGCACTCATGGTTTCAAGGGGTTTCATCCAACCGTTTTGGGCTCCAGGGAAGAAACACTGTGGTAGAAGACCATGGTGGAGGAAAGATACGAATATGCCAGATAAGGAACTGGCAAGAAAGATCCAGAGATAGAAAGAGGAACGGACATTAGACAGAAATATACTTTTCTTGGTCATGTCACTGAGATCCATCATTGCAAACTAGATTGCACCTCCAAATAGTCCTCTTTTATATGCATTGATAAATGCATTAAATAATTGATGATCTTAAAGTGCTCATGATACAGTTAGCTTTAAAAAAAACTCTGCCTTTATATACAGGAGAATATTGGGAAACATTTAAGATCCAAATCATAGCAAATTTAATTTGTAAGTTATGATTCAGGGAGAAATACGATACAAAAAAAATGAGGAAACTATTATTTAGCATTGAATATCCACTCATGAGTTTATTTCAGAAAAACTTGATATGTACATGGTGAAGACTATGGAATGAAGGACCATTTTGCTTTTTTAATATATTTTTATGGTATTTACATAAGTTCCATCTAAAGCTTTGAGACTAAACTACAGGCAGGAAGTGAATGGGAAGGATTCTGCTAAGTTAGAGTGTCATCCTGAGGCCTTAGATTCTCTGCGTAGTTATACTGATCCAAGAAGTTGTTAAAGATGTGTGTCATGGCAGAGCTAACCAACTCCAGAAAAAAACTTTTGCTAAATAGTCTCTTCAGTGCTATTGTCATGTCTTTGTTCCAGAAACTATAGATAATACAGTTCATTATGGGGGTTATAATTGTGTATATGATAGCAACTACCATATTCCTTTATGCTGAGCAGGCAGAATAAGAGAGAAAGTAGAAATCCAACCATGGATTCATTAAAGAGGGTGTATTGGTCAAGGTTTTACTTAGAGGAACAGAAAGATATAAGAAATGGATATTAACACAAAATATACAATATATAAGGAGTTATAAGATTGGCTTACAATAGTCAGCCACAGAGTCAGATGAGGAAGTGTGCAGAGGGCATCTGCATGCTGCAGACTAGAGAATTCAGTCCCGAGGTCTGAAACTCACTTCAGTACTCCATGTAAGTCTCTATCCATTGACTGATGGCTCTGCAATAGAAGACTGAAGTGTCTGTGATGGACGCTGAAGAGTCTGCGACAGATGGCGAAAGATCCAAGCTGGAGGCTGAAGAGTCTGCGCTGCAAGCCAGACGATGAAGTCCAGGCCAAATGCAAAGACTGAAGCTTCTCCGAGGAAGTGACGTCTTGACTCTTTCCTCAGCCCTTTAGAAAGTCTCTGTGCTCAGTCACTCTGACGTGGGCCCATTGTGCCCTAGGGTGGAATCAATCATACCCCAGCATGGGCCCTTGATCCCGCTCTAGGGAGGAGCCAATCATGTCCAAGGCAGGCCCTGTTCCTGCTCCAGGGAGGAACTAATTGTACCCCAGGGCGGGACTCCCACCAACAGGGAGCCAGGCCGCAGAGTCATCCAGCCAAGTTGACACAATGTATCAACCACTACAGAGGGACACAGCTGAATGATGGGAGCCACAGGCAGAGAATGTTTTCCACTTTCCACTGGTGGATGGAACCCTAAGCACGGTGCTGCCTATAAAAGCATAGATTATAAAAATGAAAGTAAAGTAGAAGAAGATAACTGTTCCCTCAGTGACTATAATCATCAAGAGGTTAATTTTGGTATCTGAATAAGAAAACCTTAATATCAGTTCTAGATCACAAGGGAATTTATTTCTATGTGACCACAGAAAGTCAAGCAGCTCCCCAGATTGAGATGCAGTAGTGAGACAAGGTAGGAGACAATTCATAGGATCACAAGTGACAAGGCACAGTGCTTGTGTTTCAGTGAAGTAGCAGAGTGTAATGGGTAACAGATGGCAATATACTGCTTATATGCCATGATTGCCAGGAGGATACTGTCCAGACCTAGTAGGAGCATAAAAAATATATTTGTGTAAGGCATCCTTCAAAAGACAGAGCTGGATGTTGGCTGTGAATGTCTGCCAAGATTTTGAGGACTATTGTGGTTGTGAAGCAGATATCACTGAAGTAAAGTTTGGCAAGAAAGAAGTACATGGGGTTGTGGAAGTGAGTGTCATTCACAATGGCCAGTGTGATAAATTTCCTACCATGAAGAACAGATGCATTCATAGAAACAGCATGAAGATGATCTGCTGCTTTTTAGATTTCACTGTGAGTCCCAGGAGGAAGAATTCAGAGACAACAGTTTGTTTCCTTGGTGTATGGTACTGCTATATTGAAAAGGGAAATTTTTCAACTTTACTGTAAAATGTTGTCAAAAAAAAAAAAAAAAAAAAAAAGCCCATCAGTACATTCTATGAGATAAAAGAATAGAATTGGTCCTCAGAGCCAGGCAATCTTGGATTATATTCTCTCCCTACTAAAACATCAGTTTCACAAAAGTATTGATTTTATCTTTTATGTTCAATGTTTACATCAGTGCTAAAGATAATGCTTGGTATATAGTAAGAGATCTAATAACATTGGTTGAATTTAAATAATAATGAGTGAATAAATGAAAAATGAATAGTCAGGAATCATAATGAATTCTCTTCATGTCTTTATCTGTGGTTTTGTGAGCCTATTTCATCAATCTGAAAAACTGGGAGGTTGCTGGGACTAGTGGCCCACGTAATTCCAGCATTCAGGAGGCCAAGGCAGGAGGATTGCTATGAGTATGAAGCCAGGCTGGGATACTTAATGAGGTCAAAGTCAGCCTGAACTACATGATGAGACCCTGCTTCAAAAATAAATAACAATAAATACAAAAACAAATAAGCAAATAATGAAAATTAGGGCTACTGTGAGTACTGCATCAATGCATATAAAATATCCAGGCTTATTTTAGCCATTACTGCACCAGTAGTGAGACCATCAGTATCTGGAAAGAATTACAAACTTTAAATGCATAAAGAAACCTTCAGAAAAAATCCAAACCAGCCCCTGGCATTGGGCAGGTGAGTATGCAATATACATGTGGTGATTTAACCGATGACTTTATAATATTCCCGAGGCAGAGAATCTACAGTCCTTTGCCTGCATCAGATCAAAAAATGTATCCTCTGAGTAGTTTTCTTCCTTAAATCTTTTCTTTCTTTTTTTTTATATTTCAACAAAGAGGGGATGGTTATTTACACTAAAAGCTATAGAAAACACATCTAGGATTGACTATTGACTTACATAATATAAAGGTACAGTTTAATGTCCTTAACCAGCAATTTGATTAGATCCTTTACCAGATCATTGGTAGTGGAATTGAGTTGGTATGCACCAGAATGAAGAAAGTCTTTGGGTAATGCTTTAAGAGCTAACATTGATTTATTGTGTTGTAGGTAGTGTGCTACTAAGTGCTGAATGTGAATTACCTTATCAAATATTCATCACAACCTTATGAGATAAAATGCCCAATTTTCGATGAGGAAATCAACAAATGAAGAGAAATTGGTCAAATGGACAAAAAGTAAATGTAGTGGAGTCAAGATTCTGTGCTCAGCCTGTGGGACTTCAGAGCCCTCTTGAATGAGTGTTGCGTGACAATAATTTAATACTACTAATGTTTTCATTTATGTATGTGTTGAGCCACAAGTGCAGTCAGTAGTTAATATACTGAGCCTCACCTATGTGCTGGTACATGAGAGCTTTCTTATCTAAAGTCATAGCTAGTAAGTGTTGGAGCTGGGCTTTGAATTTTGACTTCAAAGCCATTTTGACTCTTATAGCCATTAACAACCAACTAGTATCTGGTCTCACTCACTAATTGGGAAGAATCACAAACTCTAAATGCACAAATAAACCTCCAGAGAAAATCTAAACTAGCCCCTGGCAATGAGCAGGTGAATAGCCAATGTACATTTTCTGCCATATCTGTGCAAACTCAAATTAAAACAAATGGACTTACAAATTGGAACCTGTGTTTTTGCTTAATTTGATTTGTACCTTATCTAAACTATTTTATGTTTCTTGGAGATCCATTTATGTGGTTGTTGCTTACTTAAAGGTCTGCCATGTCTTTATAGCACCTTGCCAGTTTAACAAATCAGATTGTCACTTTGTAAATTCACAAACTTTTACCGGTTAGATTTTTACATTCAATGAAAAATAGATATTGGTAGCACTAATGAATTATTGCAACAAGATTACAAAAATAATATTTCACTTATTTAATAACACAGCTTATCCTAAGAACCATAGCAGTGTTCATTTGCATGCTAACAAATAAATGTACTAATTATAAATCAAACGAGATCAGGCCTGGTGCGACCTCTGCTAAGCAACACTTAGCCATTTCATATGTATAAAATGCACTGAAAATAATAAAGTGGCATATTATTATGTGCATGCAATCTAAGCTTTTCGTTAATGCACACTGTATTAGTAAATTTTGACAGACCACATTTCTGATTTGGTCTTAAAGGTATCGTATCAGCTTGCTCCATTTAACTGATTGTTTTCATCTGCTGTCCCCAACATGGCACCATCTTTTACAAACAAGCAAATATCTATCTGTAGTCTTTCAGCATTTATATTAAAGACATTTAGTTTGCACAGCACTTTTGCTGTGAACATGCTTAGCAAATAGTTGTGTTTGTGGTTGCGATCTCTCTCCTATGAAACTTACCCAGATGTTTTGTAGCTGTTTTCAAAGTTATTCCAGAAGGAAATTGTTTCACTTTATCAGCTTGAAAATGTTGGGGATTTTTCCAGCCACAATTTAAACCATTTCTCCTCTCAATATAAAGAAGACTGCACACAAAAATGGCTAGTTTTGTTATCTCTGCTTTTACCCTAGGGCTCAGGACACAGTCCTCAAGGCTCCTGATTTGAAATCACTTTCAATGCCAGCATCTATGGACCAGTTCCTCCCTACTGGTTTATATTGATATTCACTGATTTCTTGGGATGTAAAAATTATATGTATATACAACTACAGTAAAAGCAAACATCATACTCTTGCGATATTTTTAGTCTAGCTGAAAGACTAAAATATAACCTTTTTTTAAAAAAGTCCCCCTTCCTCGTTCCTAAGAGTTACTTTTTGCATCTGCGTGTTTTTGCTTAACTAGTTAGATTTTTACATTAAATGAAAAATAGATATTGGTAGCACTAATTAATTATTGCAACAAGATTACAAAAATAATATTACACTTATTTAATAAGTGAAACTCAGGTAACAGAAACGACAAACTCAGGTAATATTTGGAGAACTTTAATGATGACAGCAACACTAGTGTGCTTATTATTTGTCCAGAACTGTCCTATGCCTATTGTGTCTATCAACTTATTTACTTGCAAAATAAAATTGAGAGGTTGGTAAAATTATGAACCTCTTTTCATAGATGATAAACCTGAGGACAGAAGACTTGAGGAATCTAGCCAAAGGCATACAGATACAGTAGGCGGTAAAGCCAAGTTAATACCAAGACACTCTGTTTTAGATCTCATATTCTTAACCATTGCATTGCACTATTTCTTAAACATTACTTCTTAATATTCATGGCTTATCTGTAGAGGAAAATGACAAATAGAGAACATGACCGAAACTTATGTTCTCAAACTTCTTTCTTATCATCCTCCCTCCCTCTAGTGTCAGTAAATGTCTTTATCACCCCTTTAACTCTACCTCCAAACTTCTACCACTAAATCTAGAGACAAATGTACTTCCTAGCCTAGAGACTTCTAGATTAGCAAAGTAGCTTCTCTAGCTCTCCTTCATAACATCATGGAAAGATGTCCTTTGTAGTTAGGGAGAATCCTTCACTTTCACTCTGGATCCCATCTTCATTTGCCTTCTAGGAGACTTATGCTGCTGGTTAGCTTCTAGTCCCTTCTCTACTGCACTCCTACTCTGGCTTTTAAACATGTTTAGTCTTCCCAATGTTTAAATAGACAAACTAAACTCTTCTGGATCCCACAGCATCCCTCAGTTATGGAACAACCTCACTCCTATCATTAAGCACATATTTCTACAATTATTGACATCCCTGTATTCATCTCTTCACTTCATCCCACTCCAATCTGTCTTCTGCCCTGCACGACTCCACTGAAATAGCTTTTGATAAGGTCACTATGACACTTACATTGCTAAATCCGCTCTTCTTGGCAACTCAGAAGCATTCACCTTAGATGATTGCCCTGCTTCTTAATGTACTCTTTTTCCTTTGGTTTGCATAACCCTTACCATACTTCGTTTCCTTCTGTCTCTTTGATTATTCATTCCTCATTCCTGTTTATGGTTCTTCCAAGTAACATTTACATATTTGTTGTGATATTACAGAGCTGCCCTTGTATACTCAAGTCTCTTCCAACTTTCTATTTTCATGATCTCTATTTCCATTTTTAGATACATGCTTCTTAACTTGTTATCTCTCGCTCTTTCTTCTGAGCTCCAAAACAATACATGTAACTTACTATTTGTTTTCTCCACTTGCATATTTCACACACTGAAAATTCAGTATTTTCAAAGCAAATTTCATTATCTAGAAGCTTTACTACCTGAAACAAACTTTATTTTATTTTTTATTAATTTTAATGAGAAAGAAGTAACAATGAGACAGTTTCAAAACAGGTTAGTAGGACAGTTACAATAATTAATATGTTGTATATTGTTGTCTTCATAGCATTTACTAAAAACTTTAGGTCTCTCCAATTTTTACTCACCCAAGTAAATTAAAGAGCTATTAAAAATAAAGTGCTATTAAATTCTGTCACTTTAAAGTAATTAATTTTATATTTATTACATTTTACATATACATAATGATCACATTCATCATAGGTAACTTGTACCTTTGCAAGATATTCTTCTTTTTTCCTATTCCCTTCTCCTCCTCTCAACCCCTCTTCTCTTCCTTATTT
>PVKN010040069.1:0-10780 GCA_004027915.1 Capromys pilorides
GTCCTTATGACTTCATCTACCTTAATAACGTCCCACATGTCCACAACCAAAAACCATCAAATATGGATCCAGGGATTAAATTTACAACATGTAAATGTGAGGCACATGTAAGCCATAACATACCCCTTTCTGTTTTTGTTCTGATTTTAGGAATATTCTATTGAAATTTTTCTAATGCCTTTATTGATTCTTAAAAATTGACTATTTTAATTTTTCTATTTTTTAATCACATCTGATCCTCATTTCATAGATATGTTGCTTATTGTTTTTTATGTATTTGTACAAGGTCTCACTATGTCCCTTGGACTCGTAGTGATCCTCCTGTCTCAGTCTTCGCGGTGCTGGGATTACAGGCACATGCCACCACTCCCAGGTCTTGGTGGCCAGCTTAGCATGCCCAGGGGCAGGGCCAGTGCAGCAGGTGACTCCAGGAACTGGACCCTGGTCTCTGTGCTTGCCTAAGCAGGAGCTTGGTCCACTGAACTATCTCTCTAACCCTTATGCTTTTTACTCTTACAAATTTATTTTTTAATGTTGATCTTCATAAAGATTGCTAGCTTGAGGTACGTTGAATTATATTTCTTTTCCAAGTCATTTTCTTATGTTTATTTTGGGCATTGCCCTTGATTTTAGAGAGTTTTGAAATACTTTATTGTCTTTGCTTTATGTCTATTTGAATGTGGCGCTAAAGGCCCTCTATGAGATGCATGCATGCAATGGGTCCAGAAATCAGAGCATCTCCAAAGAAAGAGGTTTCTCTTTTCTAAAGCCATTTGCTTAGAAAATAATTTCTAATTTTGTTGCTTTAATGACTAAAGGAGCATATTCTTGAAGGTCTCTTTTCTTGTATAGATAAAAGCACACCCATCTTGATCCATTCTGGTCCTTTCTGTCTCTTAGAAACAGTGGTCACTGTGATGTATAGCTGGTCACTGTGGTGCACATTGTCTAAGCCTATACTCCGTTGAAAGCCAGTCTGCCTCTGCATTTCCTGTTTGCTTTCCTCTTATAAGACCTAGCCCAGCAGAGATCAGATCAAGGCCTCGTATTCTGGGAAAGAACCCAGTCAGTGCCTGTGGACATAAATAAATCTGTCACAAAGTTCTGGATGTTATTTCTGTTTCTGCTTGTCATTGCATCTGGTGCATCAGCCAGGAAGACCAACCAGACTGACCACTTCGATCACTGGACACGGCTCTTGCAGTTGGAGCAAGGACCCCTTCAGGTCCCAACAGGAAGGCATGCCGTCAAGATTTCTCAAGTCCCCTGAGAGGACTGGAGGAGAATTTGTGGTTTCCTGCTTGTGTGGCTCACATCAGATTCCAAAGGGAGGAGGATGCCATGGGTCAGTCTGTCTGCCTGTCTGCCTGATTCTGATAAGAACCCTGGGGGTACCCCAGTTAGTTTGTCTGTTAGTCTTGCTCAGCTTGAGCAGAAAAAGGAACCTAATCAACTCTTGTTAGCTAAGGCCTTGCTCAAGGAACAAGGGGTTGGAATGTTTAACCTCTGAGTGCCTGCTGAATGATTGTGTGAGTGAGTGGAGTGGACAGAGTAAGCAGTAGGCTGCTCCATCTGTGCAGCAAGACTGGGAAGCACTAGTTGATATGGCCGATTGGGCCCTCGCATGCGGTTCTGTGGTGATTGACATATGGAATCACAGAGGCCTTGCACCCTCCTTAGTTAAGTCCTCCTAAGTCCCGGAGAAGGGTGCAGCTAGGCAGGCATCTGAATGGTCTCTCTCTCTGAGGGACACTCACCCTTTGCCTATTGTGTCATCACTCAAGTGTGCACAGTGCTCCTGAGGGGAGCCAGAAGTGGGAATTAGTCAAATTTCACAGTCTTTGACTGCAAGAGAAAAGGTTTTTACAGAGTTAAAAATGGGAAACCAAAACAAAAAATGTTCACTACATCTCAAATTTAAAAAAAAGGCAAAAGAGGCCCATTCTCTCTGAGAATTTCACTTTGGCACCCTCACCAGCTGCCACAGTTGCTGCTGACACTGACAGCTTCACTCGCCACTCCCAGAGCATCTTTTCCAAGCCAGCTGAACTGCTTTCAACCAGCCACTGCCTGTGTGCACCACAGAGGCCCTCATTCCAGAGCCATCTGCTTGCACACCCATCCTGGGCAGATGATGTCATCTAGTGCCCACCCACAGAGACCATCAAAAATTCCTTCTGAGTTCCACATTTTGACTGAGGAAAATTAGACTGCCAGCCCTGACAAATGAGTTGGGTCCTGTTGGGGCTGAATAGACAGGAAGACCAAACTCTATCAAATGTGGCCCCTGAGAGCCTAAGGTCATTGCAAAAGTCAGAAGAAAACTGTGACTTTCCTGGTAGACATTGAAACACAACTCTCTGCCTTCAAAAGTTCCCTGTGTCAAAATGTTATCATCTGTAGGGCAGCTGGGACTCTTGCCTCTCACCCCTTCTGCCAAGCACAAACTTATAGCCTATGAGGACATCTCCTTCACACCAAGTCAGTCAGCCTCCCTGTTGTTTAACTCTTCATATCGAGCCCTTACTGTTCTCTAAGAGAAAGATGCTGCCTGCATCAGCCTGAGACACAGAACCACAATTCTGATGTTCTGAAAACTCTCCTCCCAGAGGTATGAACTAAAGACTCACCCCTACGCATGGCCATGAACCATGCTGCCTCACTATGACCTTTGTTGCTATCAGATGTTACAGGAAACACAAGCAGACATCCAGCATGGCCCACTGGTGCAACTACTTAGATCTGATCACTAAGGGCTGTCTCCCCCTTTGCCTCCATGCTCCAACAGCCACTGTCCTTCTGATCAAGAAAGCTGACAGGCTTACCTGGTGTTTCTTCTTGTTCTTGCACTTGTAGCAAGGTTGAAGAAGAAATAGGCATGAGTCCCATGATTCATAGGTAGATTTTGGCTTTATCTCAGCACTTTTCATCAACTTCATCCCCCATATTATAAGCATCTTGAGCTCAATATTCCAGAAAATAGACATCTGCCACCTGCTGGGGTGGAAGAAACGTCTGGTCTTGTGCTGCATGAGGACAACATGTTTACCTTCCCTGAGAGCAAGGGCGATCCACGTAGCCCACCTCTCAGATTTCTCAGGGCATCTACCATTCTGTTTCAGGGCCCTTTGGACATAATCAGGGCTTTACCACTATCCTGATACGCAGATTCTTCTTTATTGTAAAGCTTTCTTTGTTCTGCTCTTTGGGGGAAAGATCATTTAAAAAGGGAAATACCATAAAAATGATTTATTTTTTTTCTAATAGTTGAGAACAAGGTCAGAGTTGTATTATGAAAAATGATTTATATTCTGAACCATAGAAAACCTTTGCCCCACAGTTCACAGGAATATCTAGTTATTGTCTTATGTGCCGGTTGCTGAGGCAACCTGCCCACTCCAGCAAGCACCTTTTGACAAGAGAAAGTTTGCATGTTATAACAGTGAAATTTAGAGTTTAGACATAGGTGAGAGCTAATATTGTATCATTTAATAAAGAAAGCAAACTTAAAAAATGATGCAGAAAAGATGCTATTGATATAAAATTGCATTTTTCATGGCTTTACATAATGTCTTTATATGTGAAGGCATAGATGGTCTTTGACAACTTTGTGAAGTGATCAAGCATTCCAGAACCAAATTTATTCTCTCCTCCAATTTTCCAAGAAGCTGAAGTCCAAGGTTAGTCTTTCTAGCTCTTGAACAAATTTCTTGAAGTCAATATACCATGAGCACACTGATGCCTTTCCTAACTGGGGCTGAGAATGTATGTCTAATTTGCACTGTTCAGTACCTTTATTGCAATGCTTTGCTGGCCCATAATAGCATTTCTCTAACATCACACTGAGTTAGGGTTATGCCCCCATAAAAAATCATGAGCTTTGTAATGGTAGAACTGTATGAAGATCAAAATTCTGCTGCCACCCCAAAGTGCTGTGACTCTGAAAAATGGTCATTCTGGAACCTCAGTTTGCTTCATCACAGGAATGAGGACAAAAAGACTTCTCTGCATCTTGCATATCTTATCCCATGAATAGTTAACTGTTCATCCTTAGTCTTTTCTCCAAAAGTTCCCTCCTCTTAGTTGACTAAAATAAAAGCTAGCTGTCCCCTAAGAATACAAGCTGTCAAATTGAAGTTATTTGTTTCTCAGATACTTAAAAGTTCACACCAGCACCATTGTCCGCCCCTTACTCTTACAGAGACCCTTACTACTTTGAGCCCCACCATCAGTACTCTACTCTTCGCCCTCTCTTCGTCCATGACTTCTGCTGATCTTGTCCTTGTCCTTGTCCTTGTCCTTCTTCTCTTCTATTGCTGATATTGTAAGGGCCTCAGCTGCCATCTCCTCATTGTACCTCTTCTGACAGAACTATAATTTTAACACATACAAGAACATTTGGTTTTCCAATACCTCAACTTCTCAGATCTTTCAACCCCTGACTTAATTCAACACTGCTTTTGGTTAGTATCTCAGGATCCTTTTAAAGGCTCCTTAGCTCAGCCAGAAAGCCAGTGAATCTTTTGGGGAAACAAGGCTGAAAGCCAATGGGAACCACTGCTTTTGGCCAATTTGTTATATGATAAGACAAAAGAATGTTCTTAAAGTGAAAGTAATTTCAAATCAAGATTACTTTCCCTGGCCAGCAAGGTGGCTCAGTGGTCTAAAGTGCCTGCTTAGGCAAACTTAGGCAACCCCAGGGACCATGGTTTGATCCCAGACACCACATGCTGTGCCAGCCCCACCCCAGGGCAGGCTGAGCCAGCCATAAAAAACAAAAAACAAAACAAAACACTTTCCCCAAGTACTATTGTCCTGCTTTTGATAGGTTCTGCAACCTAGAGCTTGAATCAAAAACTACTCGCACAAAACACAGAGCTGTGAAACAAAACCAGTGCCTTTCTACAGATGGAAAATATTTTGTGATGGCTGGTGAGATATCTCAGTGGATAAATCGTCTGCTTAGGTGAGCACAGGGACTGGTTTGATCCCCAGCACCATATGCCCCACTGATCACCCCCATTCCACCCTTGGGCATGCTGAACTAACCACCGAGACCGGACATGGTGGGGCACATTTGTAATTCCCATGCTGGGAAGGCTGAAAACTGGAGGATATTTACAGGGCTGAGCTGTGTAGTGAAACCCTGTGCCAAATATATAAAAAAAGAAAAAAATATTTTGTGAGGTTTTATGTAGCCTCAAATCTATTGCTTCATCTTCTTGTGGATCAAAACTTCTCCATTACTCTTCTCTCATTGCTGGAACAAATATCTGGCTCCCAAAATTAAGGAAAGAGAGGTTTAATAAGTTTACAGTTACTGGAGGCTTCAGTCCATACTTGGCTGGCTCCAAGACAGACTGGCACATGGCAGGGAGCAGTAGTTCATGGCAGCAGAACAGCAACAATGGCAACAGAGATAGTCTGTCTCTCTGTTTCTCTTATATTGAATTCAGGCTCTCTGCTCCAGGTTGGGAATAGCACTCACACTCATAATCACAGCAGTGCTAAAATCTATAATCCCAGTGAATCATCCATATTCCCAGTGGATCATGAGTTCACTGCAAACTTCAAACATCCCCACCCCATGACTGCATTACACTTTAGGGGGACAGCTAGATGCAAACCATAACAAAAACTATAAAGTTCTGAGACTGAACCAAATATATGCATGTCCTCTTGTGAAATTTTCAATTTAAACAATTCAACTCCAAGATGCTATTACATTAAACAAAGATAAATATTCCATTCCCTTGGATCATATAAAGGCAATACATCTTGTTTTAGCTCTTCCCACCGTGAGTGTGTGATAACCCACCCTACAGTGCTATGGTAATGATTACGTGCTATGTTAATATGAGCAGACTCCCTGAGTGCGGATGTTGGGCACACTGGGCTACTGTGTAAAAGTGGTCTCTTGGGAATTAATAAGGGTTAAACCAGCAGAGCTCTCGCCGCAAACACCGTTACTCAAAAACCCGAGATTTCCTGCATTCTGCATTCATAGTATTACTGAATTCCACTTCTACTGTTTTCTTATCTCTACTTCAGTTTCTATCATAGTGGGGAAGAACATTTATCTCTCACATGAACTACTGCAGGAAATTCTCTGTAGACCTTTTGCCTTGCCCATAAAAGATCTTATCTTCAGGGATTAGCTCTAGTGATCCACTGATCAATGTAGACCTGAATATGTCACACACACACACACACACACACACACACACACACACACACATACACACACACACACACTCCTCAATTTCTCTGCTAATATGCTATTAGGAAAAGAAGAAACATGAGCCCTTGATTATAACTAAGGATTAGATCAGGCCTTATTCCTTGCTGTTTGTCATGCCTGATTCTCTATTGTATTCTACCTCTTGGTTTGTCATCTCCCTGTCTGCTAGAATGCAAAATCGATTCAGTTGGAGATTTTGTCTATTTTGTCCACTGCTGTAAACTATCCTTGCACGTAGGAAGCATTTGAAACATAGTTGTTGAGTGAATGACTACGTCTTCTGGCCCACTTGCTACAGATCTCTTCAGCTGGCTGTCTTGTGATTGCTATCTGCATCTGGCTATCTGTCTCACCCCAGAATACAAACCTGTCTTCTTGCTATTGCTCATTATTTTCAGGGCTCACAGAGACATCACCTCAGTCTCTCTAAGATAATCAGTCTATTGACCTCACTGCTTATTTCAGAACACCTTCCCTCTTAAGCCAGCTTCATTTTAAAGATCCATTAATATGATCACTCTTTTTAAAAAAATTTATTTTATTTTCTTAAACCTCATGTATTTGTTTGTGTTATGACCGCTCAGCCTTGGGCGGGCGGGGGGGGTGTGTGTGTGTGTGTAGCATGTGGTGCCTGGGATTGAGCTGCGGTCCCTGCAGTGGCCTAAACTTTCCGATGCATGTGCTTTAGACCGCTGAGCCATCTCACCAGCCCAATATGATCACTCTTTTTCATCTTTTATACTTCCTTTATATCTTCCAAACATCCATAAGCCAAGATCTAAAACTTTTACTTTCTTTATATCTGTATTTGCAGAGTGAAATCCCACAGGAAGATAACAGACTCAAATCTGACCAGTTTTGTGTTACTATAAATTCATAATCATGACCACTAAGTGGGTTCTCAAAGCTTCTTACAAACCCTATTTTCTTTTAAGAGCTAACAGTACCTTTGTGTTCTAAGAGAAAAATATTTCCCATCTGTTTCTTCCTCTGAGTTCTCCTATTTGCTTCAACACACTTTGCACTTAGTTAATGAGTTTATGGCATCTCCCACTGGAATATTAAAGGGGAAAATATCACATAAGACATGAGTAAATTTGCAGACCAAACCTGAATGTGTTCCCACCTTCTCTTTCTCTTTTTTCAAAGAAGAAATGCTCTTTCAAGGGCAGTATTTTATATGCCATTCATATCACACTCTGTCACTCCCGGAGAGGACTGGCTACCTTGTTTTGGTCCTCTCTTGTATCATACTGTCTTTCTACAGGGTCATGGCTATAAGTACGATGTCCACTCTAGAATTCTTCCTTTTCAAATACATAGTTTCTTTGCTTCCACATATTTTCTAACTACACTGATAACTTTCTTCATTTCTTGAATTTTGAGGAGCATTTTCTACAAACATTCACTGGCTCACTTCCCAAACACTTCCTGCACTCTCCAATTAGAAGTGAATACTTATGCATCTTGTTCTTGGAAAGATCACATCTATCTCTCATTTGCTGTCTTGGTTACTTTTCTCTGGTTGCTGGGACAAAATGCCCGACACCCAAAATTAAGGAAAGAAAGGTTTATTTAGCTCACATTTAGTGGAGGTTTCAGTCCATACTTGGCTGGCTCCAAGGCAGAGTGGCACACGGCAGAGAGCAGCAGTTCATAGCAGTGGAAAACAGCAAAGAGCAAAGGGAGGAGCAGCTGCTGCAACAGCTAGCAGGCCTCTCTCACTTCCTTGTATTGAATTGAGGCTATCCACCCCGGCGTGGATATACTGCTCTCATCCATAATCCCAGCTTTTGATCATGAATTAATCACAAACTGTAGAAACCACCCCAATGACTGCATGAGGCTTTGGGGACATACCAAGACACAAGCCATAACATTGGCTAAACCAAATAGGTGTTTTCTAGCACACATTTTGAATACCCATGTCCACTGTCTCATTCTGCACTGTAGTCTCTTGTATTCAGTACAATTATTTTCTGTTTATGCTTGCCTTGCTGTGTCTTTTCCCATTTTCAACTTATTGTTCCCCTGCCCCACCCCTTTTTCCTACCAATGGATTCCGAAGCCCTGCAATCTCTTGGGAGTTAACATAAACTTCCATTTCTTTTCAGCTTCTCCTTGGATTTTAAATTTTAATTTCACTTCTTACTGAAGCTTTCAATGCTAATAATCTTAAACTGCATAACTTTAGCCCAGACCTCCATATAAAGACCTTAACTATTATTGTTTACTTGGTATCAGCTTCTGATCAGCTTCTCTCAGTTCAAAATCAGAGGCAGAGTTTCCCTTTTGTTAATACTCCATGTCTCTACAAGTGGTGCACTGCATACCAGACCCGTTGCTGAAGTCAAAGCTTCTAGAGTCAGCTAGAAGCCTACATCTTCGCTGGCTCAGCCAATCAAGTGCTGTCAGCTTCATCTATGATACCTGTGTAGACCCCTGCCTGATTTTCCCATCTCCGCCATGTCCACCTTAGTACAGGTGAGGCCATCTGTTTCTCCCCCACCCCTACAGCTTCCTCACTCCCTGTGTCTCATCATAGCTTCCTCACCTTTGCCCTTGCTGCCCACTCTGGCTGGAATCATTTTTCCCAAATTCTAACCTGGATGGCTTGTTCTTGATGTTCAATTCAGAGATCAGACCTATAATAAATATTTCCTAACCACCTAGTATTAACTACTGAAAATTTGCAAGGGTCTAATGTCAATGTCATCATTTTTTCTCCTACATCTGCTGAAGTTCAATCACTGGCCTTGTTCACAATATAATATAATATAATCAGAAACTTACCCAAGAGTTTGAAGACTCTAATTCTAAAGTAATTCTGCTATAATTTCTATTTATTTCTTTAGCAGTCACAAGTGAGCCTTCACAGTGTAATTGTCATCAAGAATGCACACAGGTTTATATAATTGATAAGCTAAACTTGTGAATGACCCTCTTAAAGAGCTAGTGATGGAGAACACAGGTTGCCTGCATTTTAGCCAACACCAAGACAGTAAAAATTAATGTCTTGTTTTGTTATTCTTTTGAGCAGCTTGATTCCACCTGTATTAACGGTGATCATTGATCACCTGAAGAACCACTGTAGATTGATAAACTGGTTTCAGCCAGACGCTATTTTTTATATAAACATACTAATTTGTAAAACCTTAGGCACCATAGATTGTGCTCAGTGTAGTAGACTAGCTTAATTATCTTTTAACTTACCAATGAAAAACCAATATCAGAATAACTGGAAAATAAGAATTTTATACTAACAGCAATTAAGGCCCAATGTGGAGCTGTGTTGTTCTAAATCAGTTCAACAAAAACAAAAAGATTGATTTAAAAATGAACGGTGAGCAATTTATTACATATAAAGAAAGTGACCAGACACAAAATAAATAATAAATGCTTCATCAACTTAGAGATTAACTATCTGTGCAAACATCTTTAATATGCAGACAGGACAGAGGTGAATATTGTAAAATACAGTAGAAAATTGTGTTATGTGACTTATTGTTTAGACAGTTAGCTTAGGGCTTCATTATACACCCTATGTGTCATAGTTTGGGGTTTTACAGGCAAATAATATAATACAGGACACATGTTATAATATCGGTTTATAAGGAATCATCCCCGCATCATATACAAGAAGTGCAGGAAATCTTCCCACACTAAATACCAAAGAATCCAGCTAAGGGCCTGGATCCTACTTCATGAATCTGTGTTGGAAAGACTCAAAGGTCTATAGTGGAAGCTAGGAAGTCTATGGCAGCAGGATGAAGGCTCTGTGCTAGCAAGCTGAGGAATCTGAACAGGAAGCAATGCTCAAGGTAAGCACCAGAGCACCCTCAAAAGTACCACAGCATCCTCAGCAACAGTGAGGTCCTGAGCTCCTCCAGTGAGGAGGAAAGCCAAGTTGCCATCAGGAAAGCCAATGCGATAAACTTCTCCATGAGGCCTACCTGTGCACCATTTTCCCCTCCAGAGGCAGGAATCAATGCTCAGAATGAGGACCTAAGCTTCTCCAATGTTCATCAGGAGAGCCAGCATAACAAGGTCCTCCAGCACAGCAGCCCAAGAGAACTAATAGCTTCTAACAGCTCCAACAGCTTCTCTGAAAAGCATGCCTAACATCATTTCAACAGCTTCCCTATTCTGACTTTCACCCTGCGGGCAACAACTCTCAGGTGAGCCTCCCACACCAGCACCATGCTAGTTCCACTGAGCTGGGTGTACGGTGACCACTAGTTAGCTAGTCATCACACAGTGCAATATCTGTATCATGCTACTAAAGAATAATCTAAAATTTTTAGAGTTTTAATGATACTAACCAGAGCAACAGAAAAGTAAGACAGAATGAAGTACAATTTTTCTACTATCCAAACTGGGAAAAGTGGAGAATACCAAGGCTTGTCACAGGGACAGCAGCCCTCTCACACTCCAATGGTCATATGGCAAAAGAGGCAAACTTTTGTTTTTATTATTTAGAGAATGCTCCACTATTTTCTGTAATCAAACCCATGTAGATAGAACCTCGTATACTTAGTA
>PVKN010040070.1:0-10778 GCA_004027915.1 Capromys pilorides
AAGACCTCTCCTCTTCAGCACATTGTTGCACAGATAAACCATTTAACAATCTATTGTAACACCAAGGTTTAGGTCTGCAGAGCAGAGAAAACAAAGAGTTGTCATGATGAAGTACTGCATCCACATTTCCTCAGCTGTGTGAGCTGCTTGGCTGACCTGCTGCTCCTTTCCCTCCATTTGTCATCAAGTGCCTGGTGATTGGACCATACCACCTATGGAGAACAGCACAGACATGAGTGTTTTTCTCCTACTGGGACTCACCAGCTCCCCGGAACTGCAGGTTCCCCTCTTTGCAGGGTTCATACTTGTCTACCTCACCACTCTGGTTGCGAACCTAGGAATGGTCCTGCTAATCCTCCTGGACCCGCATCTGCACAGCCCCATGTACTTCTTCCTCGGGAACCTGGCACTGGTGGACTTCTGTTGCTCCTCCACAGTCACCCCAAAAGTCCTAGCTGGTTTGCTTGCAGGGAAGGAACTCATCTATTCCAATGCTTGTGCTGCTCAGATGTTTTTCTTTGTCTGTTTGGCTACTGGAGAGAGTTATCTCTTGGCCGCCATGGCCTATGACCATTTTGTAGCTGTGTGTAAACCCCTGCACTACCCTGTGATCATGATGAGGAGTGTATGTGCTTGTTTTGCCATGGGATCTTACATCTCTGGCATTCTGACTGCTGCTGTTGAAGTTGGAGACACCTTCTCCCTCCCTTTCTGTGGGACTAGTGTTATCCACCACTTCTTCTGTGATGTTCCAGCAATCCTGACTCTGGCTTGTTCTGATAAGCACATTAATGAATTAATTCTTGTTTTTGTCGCGGGCTTTCATGTCTTTTTTGCACTAGTTGTTATTTTCAATTCCTACCTGCTTATATTTATCACCATTTCTAAGCTGCACTCAGGGGAGGGAATCAATAAGGCTTTGTCTACTTGCCTCTCCCATCTCACTGTAGTTTCCTTGTTTTATGGAACTGCCACCATCATGTATCTGCAACTCAGCTCAAGCCACACCATGGACACGGACAAGCTGGCATCCATGTTTTACGCCATGGTCATCCCCATGCTGAACCCAGTGGTTTACAGCCTAAGGAACAAGGAGGTCAATAGTGCGTTCAATAAGGTGTTTGTACATTCAAAATTGTCTGAGAGTTGGTTTTGACTTTGGAGGAGACAGAAGCACTCTCTACAGGGCCAGCTCTTCTTCCTCTACTAAGTCAGATATTAAGCCTCAGGCAGAAGTTCCATTCCTTATAACCTCTGACACTACTGGTCAGAGACTCAGAATTGTCTCTGGAAATACAATATGCAAATAGAAAGGCTTCAGTCATGATTTATTTTGGTTCCTGCTTTTTAAAAATATTTTAAAAGCATTTTATTGATTGGAGCACTTCACATATTTCCCTGACCATAAAGCACAAGAAAGGATGTCCATGTGCCCTGCATGTACTCAAAAATATATCCATGTGATCACATATAAATAAAGGTGGCATATTGCTGGACATAGCTAGAAAGTGGCTACATTTTGATAAAAAATAATTCAATAATTTTTTTTAATATGGACGTTCCAATGCTGTTCAAGAAGCTATATTTGGAGAAGTCTTTAGAGGATCTTTTCATACCTAAAACCAGTCTAAAGATAGCAGGTACTTGAATCTAACAAAATAACCAACTATAGCCCAATAGTCCATAATAGTAGTGCACTATCAGCACAACTGGCAAATGACAGAAGTTGTTGACTTGGGCCTTTCACAGCTCAGTGTATTAATATGACTTTACATTTTATACCTTGTGGTTATTATTTTTTGCTGGATGGTTGTTACGGTTTGTGTCTAGTTGTCCCCCCAAAGCCTCATATAGTCATGTGGAGGTGAATTCTAGAGTTCGAGAGTAACTTATGATCCACTAGGATTATGTGTTTTAGTACTTCCAGGATTATGGATTTTAGTACTGCTGTGGTTATGGTTGCAGTTTGAGGTGGATATGCTGAGGCAGAGAACCTGAATGTAATATGAGAGGCATAGAGAAACAGATGTTCTCTGTTGATCTCTGTTGCCCTGGTTGGTTGGTTGGTTGGTTGTTTGTTTGGTTGGTTGCCTCTATTGCCATTGTGATCCTGTTCCACCACCATGAACTGCTAATGTCTGAAATGAGCCTGTATGCCTTGGAGCTGGCCAAGTATGGACTGAAATGTCCAGTAACTGTGAGCTAAATAAATCTTTCTTTCCTTCATTTTGGGTGTCAGGTATTTGCCCCATAATGAGTGAAGAGTAACTAAGACAATGGTTAAGACCAAATTAATGCAAGACTTATATAACTAAAAATAAAACCTTTGTATCTGACAAGGTTTGACAATTTCCTTCAGGATTTATGCTGGAACTATGTACAGCATGTTGAAGATCTTTTGTCAGTATCAGCCATCTGGATCATTGCTTGACCTATTTGCTCTCTGTGAAAGCCTGAGAGAATTATTTTTCTCTCTAGATGACTGTCCTTAGGTACACTATACAACGTTGATCACTTTCCTCAGTGGCCCCATAATCTCCTCGATCAGAAAATTTGGGACACCCCTGAGTTACACAATGTCATAGTATAGGTTCCCTTATGTCCTGAGTCCTCACTAACCTTGGAGGACTAGATCTAACCTTGGAGGAATAGATCCAACATATTGGTAATCTTTTTAATTCCTTTATTTCTCTAATTTTTGGTCTGCAAATTTTAGTTATTAAACATCCAGAAGAGAAACTTAATAATATTATTACCCTATAACAGAGGCAGTTGAGCTTAACATAACTATCTGTCTGAATATCAAGTTGGAAGCCACAAAGCTAGCAAATCAATTAAATATGTGTAGGTGAGATTTGGCCCAGTGCTTAAAGCAAACAAGCTACATCACTCCTGAGATGAACATCTTGTTTAGCTAAAGTTAGGTCTCAGTTGCTAGGCAGCAACCTAGTGTCATGGTTACTAACTTCACAAAAGTGTAAATAACGGACTTTTGTTGTGAAAAAAGGTGGGTAGGACAAAAATGTATATATGTACACATAATGGAGTTACTATAGATATACAGCTACTTTCTCTTCATTCACTGGAATAAAAGTTTGTACTAATACTGTTTAGACAACAAAAAGTTAATTCAATAACTAATTGATATATTAGAAACTTACTCAAGGCCTAAAATATTGCTTATTCTTTGAGTTGATAGTATTACTGTAGTAATGATTTAATAGTCTTCTGCCCATGTTAATGTATAGACATAGAAATACAGAATTAAATAAGTAAATATTTCACTTTGATTGTACTTTTTTATACAAACACTATGTTCATATTTAAAATATCAAGAAGAGAGCCCAGAAAAGTAGTGGGAAACTGCAACATTTGATGATGTATTCATACCTATCAAGTTCTCTTGTCAGTTTTAAACTTCACTGAGATCTCAGCACAGCTCTGCACTTCACTTCTGAAGATGCTTTCCAGTCTGACACCCTTTACTGTGCCTGGGCTGAGCTTCCCGGCTGTAGTCACGTCCCCCATTCTGTCACCCATTTCGTGTTCACTGGCTCCTCACTGTTATCTTCACCTCTTGGAGCAATCCAACGGACGATATCATATCAATCCTCTGCTCAGGTCTTTGCCCATGTGTTTCCATGTTAGATCGTCCTCCTCTGATCACACTACACAGCAGCCACTCTATACTGGGAGTATTCTAGCCCTTCACCCCACATCAAGCTTGGTACTCGACTCTGGCTTTGATGGAAGAACAATGCCACTTGATAAATTGCTCACTGTGTGAGATAGTGGTAAGGATTCTCCAGAGCAAGAAAATGATAGATTAAGTAGATAGATAGATAGATAGATAGATAGATAGACAGACAGATAAATAGATAGATAGATAGATAGATAGATAGATAGATAGATAGATGATTGATAGATAGATAGATAGATAATAGACAGACAGACAGACAGACAGAGATACCTAGGAAGAACCTTATTATGATGAGTTGTAGTATGAGATTGCACTGGCTGAGCACCCCTAGGATTTTCTGTCTGTGAGCAGGAGCCCGCGTAGTGCTGGAGATGCAGCTTCAGGTCCATCCCAAAGCCCTCAGAACCAGAGGAGACCCTGGGCTAAGATCCAGCCAAGGATGAGAGCTCTGGACCAGGAGTGTTGATGTACCAGGACAGGAGCACATGAATGTCCTGCTGCAACGCACAGAACACACTCATGTTGCCTCTGCCTCCATGGATTGCTGGGCACCTGCCACATTCCCTGAAAGTCGTCTCTACTCCCTGTGGATCCCCACGCTGATCTTTCTGGCACTGGCCTCACGCACAATCAAATGAAATACGTAATCAGCTCTCCACATGTTTTTAATTAGTTAAGATTGCATATGAAATTAATTTTAATTCTGGAGGAGCTTACAAGTCCAAGTTGCATATCAAGACCCTCTACCAAATAAATGAAAAATTTATTTTTCTTAAAAAATTTTCTTAAAAAAGAAATTAATGGAAGAGTTAGAAATGAATAGAGCTAAAATATATCACTGTACCATGAACATATGCAAAAAGGAAATCAATGAGAACTCACAGAAATAAAATATATATTAATCTTTCTAAAAATCTTTGATGGAAATTTTAATGAGAACACACAAAACAGAATTTAGAATTAACTTATGCAACATGATGTTTTAAAAATGTTTAAAAAGAGTGCAGAACACAAAGAAGTTGAAAATCAGCAATTATGTGATAGGCAGCACACAGTGAGAAGGCTATACAGGAAGATTATGAAACAAATACAGGATATAAATAGAAAATGGACAAGTGCTTGATGAATTGAAGAATTATAAGTCTCTAGAATGAAGGGTTGTATACTATTAGAGAGGATTCATTTGAAAACTTCTCTTTTGTGGAAAAATAAAGACAAGAAAAATTTTACAAAAAAATTATTGCGATAATTCTATAGAAACAATCAAAAGGCAGCATATAATAAATTATAAGCACACAAAAATGTAACACTCACATGATGTAGGTGATGATTGTTCACACTTCAACTCATGTGGACACACCTTGCTACACACTGTGGGTGGACGCACCTTGCCACACACTGTGGGTGGAACCCAAGGTGGTTTCTTGCATCCCACACCACTCCCAAGGCACACAGCTGCCTTCTCATGATGAAACAACAATTTGCATCAGAGAAGTATGGTGGGGACCTTTTTTATTCCCTTAATATGAAAGGTTTACTTTAATTAAGGTCTGAGGTCCAATGTCAATATTTAAAAAAAAAAAAATTTGAAAGTTCAAAAAAAACTGGAAGGGCCTTAGATATAACTCAGTGGTACAGGGCATGCGTGACAAATGCAAGGTCCTGGGTTCAATTCCCAGCACTGGAAAAACAAACAAACAAAAAAAGTGAAAGAAGGAAAACTGAAGGATTGAAAGGTAAGATTCAGCAAGTATAGGTCATGGAAGACAAATTACAGTGCAGATATAAATGTCAGGTTTGATATGAAAGATATTGCCACTGAAATGGTGGTTCCTATAGTTTCAGTTCCCTTTAAAGTAGCAAATATGGAAATCACCTGAAAGAGTGGCTGGAAGTGAGTACAACATTGATAAAAATAGTAAATTTTAAATTTATTTAATAGAATACTGTCTGGAAAGCTGTATTCATTGTTGCTACATAGCCCAGGATGGCCTCAAATTCACCATCTTCTTGCCTCAGCCTCCTTAGTGGTGGAATTGGAAGTATGTAATGTTGCCCACATTCTAAAAGAGTTTCTGTATAACACGTTGTCATGCTCTGAATACATTTAAATATCTTTACGCTTAAACATAAAACCAAACCCCAGTGTGGTGGTATACCTCTGTCATCCTAGCAGTCTGGGAGGGTGAACCAGGAGGATCATAAGTCTGAGCCTTGCCTGCACAATTTAGTAACTTATTGAGACTCAGTCTTGAAATAAAAATAAATAAAACAACCAGAGATTGTAGCTCACTGTAAAAGTCCTAGATTCAATCTCCATTATTAGAATAAAATAAAATAAACAATCAAATATCCTGAACTCATCCTCCTGAGATCATCACTAGGCTTGGGGGCTTAACCAAGAGCCATTTACCACATGGTCAGGCTTTCCCCATTGCACACACTTATTTACCTACTTCCTCTAAAAAGATGTCCATGAGCGTTCACCAGGGCATAACGGGAAGCGCGAGCTCCAATGAGGGCCAAGCCACCTGCATCACATGCAAGCGGGGGGGGGGGGCGGGGACCAGGAGATGGGGGTCACATGCTAACATGCAAGGGATCCTTGCATCAGGGCTGCACAGCGGAAGGTACCTTCGAGACAGCAGCACCTCTGAGCAACAGAGGAGCAGATAGATCAGGAGCCAGCTCTCCACCGACTCGGATCACACTTAGCCCTGTGACCTCTCAGGTTCTCCGTAGCATCCCTGATAGCCCACAACTGCAGCTACTGGCTCTTTTATTTAAAGCTATTTCTTTATGCACAGCAAATATATTTCAAAAATAAATGACGTTGTTCCTTACATTAAGAAACTCAGAAGAACCGGGGATGTGAGCAGGGGACAGCTCCAGTGCCACCTGGGCTGGTGTGCATTCATGTTTGCTCTGGCCTATAGTGCGACATTTCTGGCAGTGGGAATAACTGCAAGGGCTGAGAACTACTGGGGAGAACTTGGTGCGTTTGAGAATCCACAGAAGAATCATTCTTAGAACTGAGATAATCATATTGTTGATATTTGCTGCCTTTTGTAGGGAAGAGTTAATGTTGAATACTTTATACTCTGATTTTTGTTTCCATCTTTTGATTTCTTATAATTTCCTTAATATCAATATTTCATAAAGTTTGTTGAACTCCTACATATAACTTTCTGAGTATTAGTATCATGAAAAACTGAAAATTTGGCAAATGCTTATTTTGGTGTACAAATATGATGATTATCCTCTGATTATATTAATGTAGTCTATTACATGGATTGATTATTCTATATTGAATTACTTTAACATCTTGAAATAATTTCTATTCAGTCATCATTTATATGTGTTTTAACTTAATAATAGATTTGGTTTGTGAGCATTTTTTATGATTGTCTCATGTATATTCAAGAGACTATTGGCGTGTAGCTTATTTTTTGTTCAGATCTAACTTCAGCATGAGATAATGCTGATTTCACAGATGAAGTCAGGCAGTATTTCCTACACATTAACCCAAATGAAACAAAAATCAGTGTTCAAACTAAAATATTTAGGGTAAGGGTCAGTCAAGTAGCTCAGTTGATTGAAGCACCTGCAAGCAGTCTCAGGTGATGATGTTTTGATCCCCAGACCTGCTGTGCCAGCCCCGCTCCTTTGGCATGCTGAGACAGCAATTGAGACTGGGTGCGGTGACATGTGCCTGTATTCCCAGCTCTCAGAAGGTTGTAAACAGGCGGATCACTATGAGTCTGATGTAGTAGTGAGATTCTGAATACCCTATAGACTCTTCCCTAAAATATCAAAATATAAAATAAAATAAAATAGAGTAAAATAAAATATTTAGGGCAGAGTATAATAAGAATGAGTTTTGCTTCCTTTAAATAATGAGGTATTTTCATCTCAGTTTCTTTCCTGCTGCAGTTCAGGCATAGCTATAGAGTTCTAATCTATGACACTTCCATTGGAAGTATTAACTAACTCCCGGGCTGCCTCTCCTCTTACAGATTTCCCAATGCACCCTAATATAAGCAACATTGGTATTCTGGCAGGATGGCAGATCTGGCAGTGGAAATATTCTATTAGCAGCTGTATCTTTAAAGTCCTTTCCTTGAAGAAGAAAATGTCCCTTTTCTTCCCTTTCCTTGGTGCTATTTTTAACTAGATTTTGTTTTTCATATATTTACCAGACATGACAGTAAAGTGGATTACTCCAAATGACATATTCTTCTGGCTCCCTTCAGGTGATGATCGTTTGTTTGACCTTTGATGTGTAGGTTTGGTCCACAGCGGGAGCATTCAACACTTCCCATAGGTATTAAATTTCTTGTCTTTTGCATTATCTACTGTGAGGGCCTAACCCTGTCTCATTGCCTATAATATTTTTATCTATCTCAGCTCTTTGCAACATTCCTCCATCTGAAGAAGTAAACTCAACTACCAGAAGGGAAATATGGGTGATGACTGCTCCGGCTTCTTCAGGCTTAAAGGGGTCATAGCTGGGAACCAACAGTCAGAGGTACTCTCCAGAGGTTCTACCTAAAGGCGTTCAAGAGATACCAGGCATTTTTATTTTGGGTAGGTGGAATCACTTTAAATCTGGAGAAGTCAAAGCCAAAGAAATTATTAAACATACATGGGCCAAATAAATTAGTGGAATAATTAGGAATGTGGTCAAAATGATTTTTACTAACAATAATGGACATATGAGAGAACACTGACATCTATAAAGTAGTTATATTTGTATATTGTAATATACAGCTAAAGCAAGATGTCTTCTAAAGTCTGTCTCTTTTGAGATATGATGGCAGGAGGGAATTTCATGGTTGGAGAAGAACAAAGAGACCTGTGCCAATGTCCAGCAATAGGCTGTGTTTTCTTTTGGTCATGATTTCTCTGTGCTCCTCCGTGGAGATGACAGGACTGTTTCGGCCAGATGGAGTAGGCAGGCCCAATGCCCTTCTGACCTATTGGGAAGCCAATTCTGAACTCTGGGGCTTTCTCCTCAGAGTGCTGTCTCATTTCTAGCAGCTACTTTGACAGTCAGGGAATGTCTTGTGGGTTTCTTGAAACAATTTCTCTTGTTCTGGCCTGGTTTCCGACAGTCATAGCAGATGAAATTTATCGCTGAGCCTAGAAAATCAGACTTGGGATCTATTTTAGGAGCCACAACAAGACAGCTATTTTTTTTTTATCTCTTTGTTTTCTCTCCCTGGTTTTCTCCTAGTTTGAATTATAGGAAATTGTTTTCTGAGTGTATCAAGTGAGTTTTTTTTATTTGTTTCTGGGTTTTATTTTCTTCCTTCTCCAACCAATTTCCTTGAGCTTCTGAAAAATCCTCAGAATCAGAAGGCAGAGTCTGAGGAGCCAAAAATTTTTGCTTTACTTCCCAAATCCTTGATTTAGATTCTTTATCCAACAAGTCCAAATTAAGAGATGTGGTGCTGCCTTCAAGTTCCATAGTGTCCTCATCAGCTGAATCCCTTGTAAGACAACCTTTCTGAGTCTGAGGAATCAGATGCAGACTTGATTTCTAACAGTCAGACTGCAGGGTCTCCAAAGCCAAGGAAATAAGGTTACACAAAGACCACACACTTAAAGGTTTATGTTCTCCTTGTTATTGTGCTCTTCACAGAGCTTTCATAACTTGCTTCCAAACTTTTAAGTTTACAGAAGCTTCTCCTTTAGGCTGAAACCATAACAATGCCTTTTTATTAAGAAAAATAATTCCTCGAAACTCTTTGGTTTCACCTTTACCCATGCTATTTTTAGTAATGTCTCGATAAGTTGGACATACTCTTTTCCTATTGAAGCAGTTTCCCATTACTCTGAAATTTTGCCAGTGGTCTTACCAACTCTAGGCATACTTTTCACATGCATGCGGGCCTTTCTTAACTCACCCTTGGTCATCTTCCATGCCCTACATTGGACACCACTTGTTGTGTGTTCTGTTCTGGAGCCTAAAGAAATGATGAGAAGACACAATGAATATAGCTTCAGAGGTCTCAGTGAGATCTGTCTCTCTTGAAGTGAGCCCAGAACCTTAGAAGCATCTTCTTTTAAATTAGGTAATACAATAGAAGGATTACAGGGAGGAGAGGAGATAATCATGAATGTCTCAAGTAAGGATGGAGACATCAATCAGGATAAGCTATTAGCACCTTTTTAAATCCTGAAAACTCTAAGTAGCAGATTACAACCCACCCTAAGCTTGGTTTATTGTTCCTCGCTTCTTTAAGATGTTAGTTTGTCATCTCTACAGAAGTCAACTCAAAAGAAGAATCTGAAGCGCACAAAAAGAGATAATTTATAATTTGTGTCTAAATGCTCCAAATATCCTTAAAAGTTAGGACCATGACTAGAGGCAGAATGAGGTGGAATTGGGTGGGTGAGGGAGCCCTTAATGCAAGTACTTACATTTAAGAGTAAAAGAAGGCAGGGAAAGTTACTAAGCAGGAATGGGAGGGGGACAAATGAGGAACAGAGTGGATGGAAATGTCAATGAAAATAGGGAAAATATGGGGACCGTGAAAGCAGTTAAGTATTACCAGGCATGTGTCTGCTAGGTGTTATCCACATGTAACAACCTGGCAGAGAGAGGACCTACACAGACCAGCTCTGACAGCACAGGAACAAGCATGACCGATGTCTTTAGCACTTACCAAGCAGCAAAAAAGAGTTGATCCCCAGGTGGACACCTTCACCAGAGCAGATTTCCTCTAGAATTCTCCTGTAGGGAAAGGTCTGCTAGTAGGAGGAACGTGAAATTGTTCCGTCTGCATTTAATCTCATTGCTAGTGTTCATCTACAACTTAGCTGTGCTGTTTCCCCATTCTCCTCCTTGTTTTGTACAAATCTCCTTCAATGCATGATTTCTCTTAGGGAAGCAACATAACATGTATATAATTTGAAGGACAGTGAAGAAAAGGAGAGTCGATCTGGTGCACTTTTACAATTGCAGCCCATGGTGGGCTCATGGAGAATGGTAACTGGGGTTTGAGACCAGACTGTGCTAGAGTGAGTTGGAAGACAGCCTGAATTTCATAGCCAGACTTTTTTTTTTTTTTTT
>PVKN010040071.1:0-10757 GCA_004027915.1 Capromys pilorides
TCTATCTTCTGAGCCCCTCCTGGGCTCATCCATCCCTGTCAGAGCACCTCCCATACTTATTACAGTTTCTTGGAAGTGCCACACTGTCACATTCCAAGTCAGTAAGCCATTGAGGCAGAGACGATAGTGTTTTCTCTGCATTAGCTTGGTAGGCACCTATTGGGCACAATTGACAGACTGTAGTGATCAGGATGGTGAGGGGTAAGAGAATAATGTTGAGACAGCTAAGCCTAGAAGGGAGAGTTATGAGAGCCTAAATCATCTTCATGTCTAGGGCTGCTGAAGGAATGGGGATACAATTTAATCTAGGTTTGCCTGAAAACAAAAATAAATCTCTGGTGAGGGAAAATAGATGAAAACATAGTTCAAGAACACAGTTATGGCACAGTGGCTATGAAAATGGCTCTGGAATTTAAATTACCTGTGTGAACTCAGAAATAGCCACGTAGGTGGATGTGATGTTACATGCTGATAATTCCAGCACCCAGGAGGCTGAGCCAGAAGGATTGCTATGAGTTTGAGGTCACTCTGGACCACCCAGAATAAGCCACTTAACCCTTCTTTCTTTTAGTTTATTTTGGTGTCTTCATTTTTTAGTTTTCACCAACAATAAAATAGATACAGTAGTAGAATTAATTTCATAGGATTATTGTAGGGGTAAAATGAAACCACAGTATACAGGTAAAGCAAGTTGGTTGGTGAACATTAGCTAGCCTTTTTAGCACTGGCTGAGGACCAGACTTGGGAGAAAAGAGAACTTACTTCTCACTCCAGTGATAAAGGTAGTGCAGTAGCCTTCAGACTTTCCTGTGTAGCCCCAGAAGCTCCTCATGGCTTCCACTGAAAGCCTGGGCTGGTGTAAGGGACCTCAGCCTGGAACTAAATAGGGGTTTATGTACCCAGACAGTGCTGCTTGTGGTCCTGAAATACAATTTGTCTCTAAAAACTACAGATTTCTGATTCCTTCCCTGCTAAGCTATGGCTAGTGCTCCACCCACTGGAATCTGGGTAAATCATTATAACCTTTTGAATAATTAGTTTCCTTACATCTGAAGATGGGCAATTCCTATCCCCTCATATGTTCACAAGTATACTACCAGATTAAGTTCTTTCCTATATGTGTAGTATTTCCCTATTGTTGTCTGGCTGAAGAGCATAGAAAGGGGCAAGACAATAACAAAAAATTAGTTTTGACTCTGTGCTCTCTCCCAGTAGAATCTCTGTAACCCCAAAACTGCTGAAAGCACAGCTGATCTTCTACCTGACAAAGTCCCAGGATCCTCACACAGTTCTTGCTATTTATCTGTATGTGTTTGTAACCATTCATGTTTTTCTGAGGTGAAGATCAGAGTTGCTTTCTACTCTGTCTCCTGGAGGCCTGTCTTACCTCTGCCATTGCTAGTGTTCCATGTTCTTTCTGGTAGATTCCATAGCCAGTTCAGGGCAGCCCTCTCAAGTTCAGCTTTTTAGTTAGATGCCACCAATTGTTTTGCTGTTTTAACTTATTGTTAAGCCACCCTTCTCTCCTCTAGGATATCATTCCAAAGCCTTTCTTTAAGCCTGCATAGTGAAATCCATCATTGTCCCAGGATAAAGTCTAGTTTCCTCAGGGAAGAGATTGGGAAATGCTGCCTTTGTCTTCTTTCTTGGTATTGGAGTTTATCTAACATCCTGAAGCTCAGCTTCAGTCCTAACACCATCATCAAATAACTCCTCTGGTGTCCCACAAGGTGAGCAGAGCTTCCCAGGGCAGCCTGCCAGCTGTATTCCTTCTGCAATCTCCAATATGAGATATGAATTTGCTTCAGGCTTTTCTGCAGCAGAGAAACTCTCCAAAATTGATAAAGAGAGAATTAAAAGAATTTTCCTTTTTTGTAGATTCACAAAGCAGAAAAAAAACTGTAGTGTTGATTTGGCCTATTCTGGCGCTAAGCCAGGTTGAACCCAAACAATAATTGCTAAACTTAGAAAGAAAGGGCGGAAGATACCTCCCAGAAATTGAAAGACTGCAACTCCCCTTTGTTTGGAAGATGTTTTTTCCTAATGGCCACACTCTTGGAGTATAATTTGAGCCCTTTGCCTGTTTTGACTATTTCTCTTTCTTCTTTCTGTATTTGATACAGGGCCTACAGGGTCTCAGTACATAGATTAGATTCATAATGATTTTCCTGTTTTCAGCCTCCCAAGAGCTGGGATTATAGGTACACATCACCATACTCGGTTTCAATCACCATCTCAGCATGCCCGACAAAACTGGCATGGCATGCTGGGCATCAAACCCGGCCGCTGCACTCTGACTAAGCAGGTGCTTTAATCCACTGAGGTATTTGGCAGGCCCGTTTTGGCTATTTCTGACACAGACCAATTCTCTATGCCTGAGTTCTTATCCATCCACGCCCTACACACACACATCCACATTTAGTCCCACACTGTAATCACCTGTGTCTGACTCTTCCCTAGGAAGTATATCAGGAGCCCTTGTTTTGCGAAACTATAAACATTTTTCCCCAAGAGATGCTTATGCAGCAATCCTGACATTCTCCTTACTCTCGCTTTTAATTAGTCCAGGAAGTTCCAGCCTACTTATGTGGGTGAGCTTCTCAGCTATGCATTTCGGGAAGTTAAACAGTTGACACTCATTCTGTCTCCTCCCCTATAGTTAGGAAATTATAGGGCTCTCCTTTGTCTTGGAAATGTGACCACTGATCTTACCCTACAGAGTTCTGGATATCCCAGGACCTGTTCCAGCCAGGACTCAAAGGCCCTGAGAGGGTTGGGGAGGTATCTTGGTGGTGTAAGTATTTGCTGGGAAACAGAAAAGATCCAAATTCTATCCCCAGTTCTACATGCTGTGCCAGCCCAGGAGCTAGGGGTGTGTCATGTCAGACACCTAAACTGGGCATGGTGATGCATGTATGCCTGTAATCCCAGTGCTGCATAATGAGACTCTTCACCAAATGTAATTTTTTAATAAAAAACCCTAAGAGGTGCTGGGGAGATAGCTCAGCAGAATAAGCACTTGCCTGGCAAACACAAGGGCCTGAGTTCAATCCCCAGTTCCGCAAAAAAAAAAAAAAAAAAGCCCTAAGAGATAAATGTGGCAATGATTGTACCTCAGGTTTTGCAGTCTACCTGCTGTCCTTGAGCAGTGTTGGAGAGATGGCCTTTGTGTAAAAGAGATTGTTTCATTAGAAACTGTTTAGTCCCCTTGGGTGACCTGTTGTAGAATTTGCCTGCTGGGATGAGAGCAACGATTTTGTCTTGACGGATACTGTGTCTTTCTCTTGCAAAGCTCCATTTGTTTTGGAGGCTAACAGACATCTTATCCTCATGAAAATGAGAGGCCCAGATCCCATCCAGCAGCTTCCTTCCTCAGAGGCTGCCCTATGTCCACTGCCCAGCCAGGGCTCTGTGGCTGCATAGCTGAAATCAAATCTCTCATCAGTGCTGTCTCTTAAATTAAACTTTTCTCCTCCACAGAATACCCTCTCATTTTGTTGATGTATTCTCCCTCTGGGTGACCACATCACCCTTTCAAGTCTGGTTTTAAGTTCCCTACTTTACCATGATTCAGTGCATCTCCCTCTTTAAAGTGTAAGAAGTGTTTTTTTCCCATTCTTTTCTCATAAGCAGCTGTTTAACTCGGTGCCGAGCAGTCAGGGCCTCTGTGATTTACCCTACATGAGTTGTATATATTCATTAGGACACAATTTTCTCTCTTCACTCATTTTACCTTTTGACATTTTTTCCTCCTATCTACATAACTGCTTTTGTGGCTGCTGTGTACACACACATACACACACACACACGCACACACACACACACACACTGCTCAGTCAGGTTTTGGGATAGGGCCCCAAACAATTTCCTTTCTTGGTCCCCAAAGAACAGAGCTCTTTTTTGCAGACTGGGTCATCAGTTGCTGCTCTGGCCATTGACCTCATCTACACCCTTGTAAATCATCATGTATTCATCATGTAATCTCAGCATGACATACCCTCTTTCTCTTTCTTTCTTTCCTTTTTTCCTTTCTTTCTTCTTTCTTTTCTTTTCTTAAGATGGTCTTCCACCATATGTTCAGGCTGACCTTAAACTGACTATGTAGCTGAAGCTAGCTTTGAATTCACAGGGATTCTCCTGCTTCAGTGTTAGGGCTAATGTCTGTTTGTCCTCCCAAAGCCTAATGCAGCCATGGGGCAAACATCCAGAGTTCACGATTGACTCATGATCCACTGAGATTGTGGGTGTGAGTATTACACCCAGCATGGGCACATAGTCTGAATGCATCTTCAAGGAGACAGACAGACTTCCTCTCTGCAGCCATTGTTGCTGTCAGTCCTCCCTTTTGCTCTCTGTTCTTCACCACTGCCATGAAAGTTTGCTCTCTGCCATGTGCTGCTCTACTTTGGAGCCAGCTGAGTATGGTCTAAAACCTCCACTGACTGTGAGCTAAATAATTCTTTCTTTCCTTCATTTCGAGTGTCAGGTATATCGTCCCAGCAATGACAGAATAGTAACTGAGACACTCCGCATCCTGAGTGTCAAGTTTATAGGCATGTGCCACCATGCGTGGCTGTTACACCCACTTTTTAGAAATATATCTGAGTCAGGCCAAAGTGCCTCACCCCCACGATGATCCTGTTCTTCTCAAAGCCTATACTAAAGCAGAAAACAAACCAAAGGATTAGAATTCCTTAAAAAAAGATGTTTCACTACTATAAAATTATGCTTTCATAACATCTATCTAATTTCATAAATTATCTCCATGAAATGTTGTGGATATTATATTTATTTTTCAAAATAGCAGAGAAAAAGACACCTTCATGTGGATTTTTCACAGGCTCACAATCCAGACAGCACAAATTTGTACAAAGAGAAATTTTTCTTACCACCTTGTCCTCCTTTAGCCCAGGTACTATCCTACCTGGATTAATATTGTTCTCAGTTTCTTGTGTTTAAAATGCTCTAGGGGGCTGGCGAGATGGCTCAGCGGTCTAAAGCGCCTGCCAAGGAAAGTTTAGGCAAGTGCAGGGACCACTGCTCGATCCCCGGCACCACATGCTCTGCCAGCCCCACCCCCAGGGCAGGCTGCGCCAGCCATAACACAAATAAATAAATGAGGTAAAAATAAAATAAAATAATTTAAAAAAATAAAATAAAATGCTCTAGGGACGGTTGTACACATGCGCCAATGCATTTACACACATTTACACAAGAGCCAGTGGTTCTTGACATTCTTGTATCATTCAAAATCAGTGACTGCTTCAAAAACAACAACATGTGGGATATTTAAATAGAAAAGGGCCTTCTTTTAACCTATCACAGATTTTTCGTGTGGTATCGAGAAATTTACCCTGTCCCACTGCTGGCTACATAGATTCTGTTTTAGACTATTTTTTTCTGACACTCCACAACGTAGTCTGTGTTTTATCATAAATTTGTACGTACGTATTCTTTTTAAATGTCTTTGTTTTGATGTCCTGAAGCTTAATGCAGATCCCATTACTTTGGGAGTTTAGAGAATTGTTCCCAGGTAAGCAGATAAACTCTATATGAATTTCCCAGAAATCTCTAACAAGCAGGCTTAAAAAGATTCAGCACAATTGGTTTATCATAACAGGATTAGTGCTGGTACACTCCAGTGGAGACTGTGTGGTTATCTGAGTAATTTGAAGAGGGATCCAAGAAAGAGAAGGGAGGAGTTCAGTGTGGGCAGTGGACAAGCTCTTGAGGGGTGTGTATCCTGCAGGCAGCCCTGGCTTGCACAGAGGTCAGTAGGCCAAGCAGTCCGGGAAAGAGGCTTACATTCCTGTGTTCAGAGGAAAATTCATCTGCACAGATAAGACTTGGGAGAATTACTGTTCACGCTTTTCTGTCAGTCTGGAGAGAGGGCAGAGTGGCCTAGAAGTTAATTAGAGCCACTTCTGAGGTTGCCTGGGGTGGTCTCCCTCATTTTCTCTCTCTCTCTCTCTCTCTCTCCTCTTTTTCTCTCTCCTTCCCTCCTTCTTTCCCTCCTTCTCCCCTTTCCTCCCTCCCTTTCTCTCCTGTGCCCTTCCTCATCTTTCCTCCCCACCTCCCCAGTGTCACCTAATACATTTGTCCCACACCTTCACTTTCCTAAAGTACTTATAATTCAGTGGCTCACATGGTTCTGGATTAGTCTGAAGGGGTCACCAGCACTGTTGATAGCTCGTGGAGACAGAACCCACCCCTAGTAACCTTGTGTTTGCAGTGGTGCCCCTTGTGAGCTGCCCTCATTCTATTCTAAGCATCACTGTGAACTTAAACTGCATTTAAAGATATCAATTAGTCAAACTCATAAAAGTGAGTAGAATGGTGTTTTTCAAGGTCTTGAGGGAGAGGGAATGGTGGGATGGTAGTCAGAAAGTACAAAGTTTTGGTTATACAAGATCAATAAGTTCTGGTGACTACTTACAGCATAGTGCCTATAGAAAACAGTTCAGAATTGCATTTAAATCTTCTAAGAAGGAAGATCTTACATTAGGTTTTCTTATTACACAAAATATAATAAATGAGGTTGGAAAAAGCTTGGGAGGTTTATGGCTTTGGAAGATGACAGTGATGGTTCCATGGGTGGTATCTCTAAATTCATTCAGTCGTCTGCAGTAAATGTATACAGCTTTCCACATTCCAATAGAATCTTTTAAAAAGAAAAGGCTACTGGCTGGTGATGACAGAGATGGCTCCCAGGTTCCACAAATTTAGAATGACCAAGAACAGGGAGATTTGTGTAGTCTCACTAAGAAATGTTACTTAGCTAAAACTGACCACTCTAATTCAGTATATATAATTTCTGTGGAAATACTATAATAAATATCTAATGAAAAGATGTCATTTTCAAGTCATACCCATTACTGAGGGTTACTGCACAGAAGTTTCAAGGGAAAGCAAATACTTGCCTTGGGTAAACCATCTGGTCTTTGATTAAGAGTAGGGAGGAAGATACTGCCTTCTGGCTATTGATTTCCTTCTCCCCACCATTGTTTCCCTTAGGAATACCTCCCAATGTCCTTTCCAGCTCAGGACAAAGTAGCAAGGCTCTCCAGCCTCTTAGCAGGGGTGGCCAATCCTAAGTGCTGCTGGGCTAATATCTGAGTGACTGCCTGGTCACAAGATGTGAACACACAGATTTGCTACAGATAGGGAGACACTTTCCTGAGGGCTGTGTTTGAAACCTGGGGTTCAGTTGGACTGGAGAATATCTCCGGACCCAAACTAAAGGGAGATTTCTCATTTAGGCTATAGAGACATTGATTCAAGATGTGGTCAGAGTCTTCAGGAGAGTTGAAATCCAAATTAATGAAAAGAAGGAATCAGGTTGGTTCCTCAAACTGCAGAAGTCTGGACAGGTGTGGAAGCCAGAGTGAGAGGCAAGGACTCTAAATGCCATAAGGGCTGAGGAGAGAGGGGCTCAACAGTGGAATCATTGTTGCAAGCAGTTCTGTCTCCTGCCAGTGAGGAAAGCAGTGGGTGGGGGAGAGTATCCAGACAGAGATTATGGCAGTAATTCTGTTAAAAAGTGATGATTTTAAAAAGTGATGATATCCATAATAGAGATAAGGAGCATGGAAAGATGTGCTCCATGGGGTCTGGTGCATGAACTGGGTACAGGGAAAAAGAGGGGTTTGGATCACGCCCCTGTCTCTGGCTTGGCTGGCTGGGTGAATAGAGTGTCAATTCTAGAGCCTGGGACCCCAGAGGAAGGAGCAGCTCTCTGGACAGAGGATCAGTGAGAATGGGAGCTGCTAAGTAGGGCACCTGGGGGGCATTTGAATGCATATTTGGGATTCATCATCACAGGAAGTCAGGATAAAAGATGGCCCTGGAATGCTGTGTGATTGAGAAGGGAGAGGCTGAGGATGGAGCCCCAGGGAAATGTTCATAGGTAAGAAGCCAGCGTTCCCCTAGGCAGGGCACAGTGGAACAACAGTGGTACTGAGGTGAGGTATCCAGACAGAGTGTGAAAGCTAGAGTGAGAGGCAAGGACTCTAAATACCCCAAACATTGCCAGAAAAGACTTAGCTGCTCAAGGGTGGGCTGGCCTAGGAGGAGCAGGGCTGTGGGAAGTAAATTCTTCTGTGGTAAGTGGGAGAGGGGACCAGCTGGAAATGGACAGCACTCTTCAGGGCTTGCTTGATGTTCTCAGCCATCAGACCTTGCCTCTGCCTACTACTGGTGGATGCCAGTTTGTCCCAATAGTGATGGCATACAAGGGCAAAGAATGTTACTTGTTTTTTTGAATTCTTTTTGTTTTGTTTTTTTGTATTTAGTACAGGGTCTACAACATCTCACTATGTATATCAGATTCATAGTGATTCTCCTGTTTTCAGCCTCCCAAGTGCTAAGTTTATAGGTGCACCACCTAGCTGTCTCAGTCACTGTCTCAGCACTTGCCAGGGATGGGGCCAGCACAGCATGCTAGGGATGGAAGCCCAGCCACTGCACTCCGCCTAAGCAGCAACTTTAGTTGCTGAGCTATCTCACCAGCACCTAAAGAGTATTATTTTAATAGAGGTGTACAGTCCACTAAAAAGACCTTTCTGTTTCTGTTCTGGCTGGCTTTGCCTGGCTCTAGGTCTCATCAAGGGCCTGCTGATAGCTGTAGACCATGGGTTACATCAGTTTCTGTAGCCTCTGTGAGGTTAGTTTGTGAGTAATGACTGCCTAGAGTGATATCTAATTCTGTAAAATAGTGTTGAGGAGTAGAATACAGTGCTCTGGACTGGGGTGTAGAGTAGAACCTTCCTCAGTTTATCTGCCCATAGCCCTATGCTCTCCTGTCTCGCATGAGAAGGGTAAAAATTGCAGAGGGTAGGACTTTTCTCCCATACTTTTATTTCACAATCTCTCCTCACTCATCACCTGCTGTCCCTCTGTTAGGACTTATGACTATCTACCTAAAGCCTTATATAGTTGTGAGGTATGGGCTTTTCAGAAGTGACTGAATCTGCAGTGAGTGACTTTTAATGACTACTCTCCCTTCTTGCTTTTGCTGTTTTTTGCCATCATGCTGTTTTTTGCTCCTCTGCTATGTACCACCCTACCTTGGAGCCAGTTGATTACGGACTAAAACATCTATAAACTGTGAGAAGCATAAAACTTTCCTCCTTTAACATTGGGTGTCAAATATTTTGTCTCAGCAATGAGAGAAAAATTGCTAAGATTTTCTCAGTTACTTTTCTCTCATTTCTGGGAAAAATACACAACACCCAGAATTAAGGAAGGAAAGGTTTATTTAGCTCACATCTAGTGGTGATTTCAGTCCATACTCATCTGGATCCAAGGCAGAATGGCACATGGCAGAGCAAAGCAAATCATGGTGGTGGAAAACAGCAAACAGCAAAGAGAACAGCAGCCATGACAGCTAGCAAGCTTCTCCTCATATTTATATGCAGATTATCTGCCCCAGGGTGGATGTAGCTCTAACACTCATAGTCTTAGCATTGGATCAGAATTATCCACAAACTCTCAAAGCTGCCCTGACTGTATGAAGCTTTAGGGGGACAACTAAACACAAATCATGACATTGTGCCCCTGGTCCCACCCAAAGATTTATGCACATCCCTTTATGCAAAAGGAATTTTAGTCCATCTTTAAGAGTTGTCAGGACCAGTGAAGTAGCTCAGCAGATTAAAACACCTGCAAGCAGGTGCAGGGGCCAGGGGTTCAATCTTCAGGCATTCCGTGCCAGCCCCGTCCCTGGGGCATGCTGAGATGGCAATTGAGACTGGGTGTGGTGGCACATGCCTGTAATCCCAGCCCTTGGGAGCTGTAAGCAGATGGATCACTATGAGTCTGATGTAGTAGGGAGACCCTGAACACCCTGTAGACCCTTCCCTAAAATACAAAAAAAAAAAAAAAAAGAGTTGTGGAAGTCCTACAGTTTCAGCATTGCTGAAAAGTCTAATTCCTAAGTGTCCTCCAAGATCTAAGGCAGTCTCCTAGCTGTGAACCCTGTACAAATGGAAAGAAAGTTAAACATTTCTAACATTCAATGTCACATAATAAACATTACCATTCCAAAAAGTACAAACAAGGAGATATAAAGTATTGGGACTAAAGCAAGTCCAAAATCCAGAAGAATAGACATGAAGTCCAATAGTTCCACATTCAACATCTGAACCAATCTGTGGCAAATTGTGAACTGTGTGTGGTTCCACCTCTATGGCACTTTAGTGTTAACTCCCATGACTTCTCTCTGGGGCATGATTTGCTCCCTCCTTGCAGAGTTCCTCAGACAATCCGTATTCCTGGATTTTCCAAACATCTCGAGTTTCCACTGCACATTAGAATACTCATTCGCTATTTCACACACTGCCCTCCCAAGGGGACACAGCCTGGCCTCCCAAGGTTTCTTCTGAAATTTAGGTGGAAACCTCCTTAAACTCAGAACTCTTATTCTGCCTGTACTTAAAATCAATGCCATGTGGATGATGCAAAGTCTGCTGCCAGCTAGAGCAGCTTCCCGGCTTTCTTCTCTTTTGGCTGTAGGGGTTGAGTGCATGGATTGTTGATCATTCTGACCCTGATACTGAGGAACAAGTTCTGTATGTTGCTACCATTCTGGAACATGCTGTGCTTTGTAGAACTGTTGTCAGTGTCAGCCATCAGGACGAGTCACAGCCATTGCTTGACCAGTTTGCTCTCTGTGAAAGCCTGAGAGAATGTTTTCTCCCTAGGTGATTCTCCCTAGACACACTATACTTCATTTATCCCTTTCCTCTGAGCTCCCATAA
>PVKN010040072.1:0-10779 GCA_004027915.1 Capromys pilorides
CGGCATCAACAAGACAGCAAGAGCAGGGCAGGACGCATAGCCTACTGCGGTTCATGGAGCAATGGATGTCCACCCATGTAACAGGAGAGGTCTGCTGGGCACCACTGCTAAGAGGACGTTCATAGATCGCACCCAACTTCGCCCTCTGGATTGGGTTCTACAATAGTCCTTTCGTGGTGACAATGGGGTCATGAATCCAAGAACTTAGCCAACCACAGTTGCCCAATGAGGGTCATCTCAAAGTGCACCACACTGGCTCTGCCAAGCCTGGGGATGTCCTGCCACCTCATGAGAGGCCCCAGCCAGAGGCGCCACCCTCTTCAGAGCCCCGAGCTAAGTGCTTGTCACTGTTCAAGGGTCCTAGTCTGGGGGAAATGCCTTAAATGGCAACCAATACCTAACACCACATCTACTTCGGCTGTTTAGGGCAATGATTCCAAATGCTTAACTCTACTGTGAATGATCAAAGGGGCCCATCAGTGACTTCTGTAGGAGATGATGGTCAGCTATTGGCATTTCATATGTGACTGAAATAAAATGTAAAATGAGAAAAAGTTGGACAGAGACTGTTATGGTCACGCACACAAAAAAAAAAAGGTTTAAGCAGCTTTCAAGTCACAAGTCAAGGACCTGTGTTCAACAGTTGTAAAACATTGGACATGAGTTACCCAGGGGTTCCTTCCTTTACCTTTCTACCAGCACTTTTGCTTTTTTTCTTCTCTGAAAGAGCAATAAGATGACTTGCTAAAATCAAAGCTGAGGAGGCCCGTGGAACACATACTCTGAGGTAAGCAGAGAATTGTCAACTTCCGAGAACTGGGAAAACTGTTGTTTCCTATCAGCCCTGCACATCTGCTACCCCAGCCCTTTGCAGAATTACACAGCACAGGAGACAATCTCTAGAAGAAAACCAAACTGTGTCTACGTGTGTATCCATAAACCATTACAACAGGAATGAACTAGAGCTCTGAGAAACCTGCCTTTCATCAGACCAGCACGCCAGGGGTGAAATTTGGAGCATGCAGAAGCCCACTCTGCACGGAGAGGCCTGGTCCCTGGCCAGGCCAGCTTTGACTGAAGCCAGAAGGGTGTGAGTAACTTCTCCGTAGGGGACATTCTCAGAGGATGATCAGTCAGGCACCCGAGCACGTGGCTTCTGCCTCTGTCTGCAAGAGCTGGTCCTGAGCTCTGGTTAGCTCAGCCTAACTCCTCCTGCCCTTACAGGAGACCACAAATGGAGACTCGATGCAAACCTACATCATGGCCTGTTATCTGTTGCTATTTTAAGGATATTTTAAATTTAGTGATTTATAAAGAACAGAGCTCCTAACTTTAAAGGCTAGGAGCATGTGGCTGACATCCAGTGAAACCTCCCTGTGGCGCCCAACATGGTAGAGGCACCACTTGGAAAACCACAAGAAGGGTGCCAGGGAGAGCTCGCTTTGGTAGCATTCACTTCCTCAGTAATCCATTCACCCACCAATGAATGCTTTAATTCATCCTCATTACCCAAAGGTCCTATCTCCAGATGACATTAATCTATAAATCCAGGGATTGAGGATCTCATGCATGAAACTTGAGGGACACATTCAAGCCATAATACAAATACGGTGATGTTTCAGTGTCATTTAACATCAGCCTAAGAATATAACGTCAGAAATCCTGTCTATTTGTGCCCAGGGCCTGTGGCCAGCAAGCAAGAGATCCCACGACCCCAACTGAAAAGGGCCTCCAGCTGCCATGTGCCACAGCCCATGAGTAACCTGGTGGCCTGAGTTGGGAGCACTAGGGATGGGGAAATACTGCCTGGGTCGAGCACGGGTGAGCTGAGGCAGTCAGGCGTCCTCCTGAGCGAACACCTCATTTTTCTGACTCTGGACTTCTACGCAGCTCCAGATTCATCCTCTCTCAACAAAAGTGGGAGGACACAGTTGCTCTCGGAACCCAGCCCCTGCCTTGACACCCACTTCTTCTGGGGGTTTGGGGTCACTGACGAAGCCAAAGCAGCTGCTCATCGATCTAAGCACCCACCTGGAAACTCAAGGACCCCAAGTTTGATCCCCCGTACTGCATGCCACGCTGGCCCAGAACCTCAGGCTCACCAAAACCAGACAGGGTGGCACATGCCTGTAATTCCAGCACCGGGGAGGCTGAGACAGGAGGACCACTGTGATCTGAACTGCATAGCAAGGCCCTGTATGAAGCGAATAAAGTTTTTGTTTATTTGTTTGTTTGGTTGGTTGGTTGGTTTTATTTTGTTTTTGTTTTTGTCTTTAAAGCAGCAGCCGTCTCTGAATCCTGACAGCAGGTTCACACTTTGTTCCCTCTGCTCACAGTATCCTGTGGCGTGGAGAGACACCGTGGCTCAGTGTTGGGCCAATTTTTCTTGTATGACTGATATTAAGTTGTAACCTATGCCTTTGGGTTTTGGTGTTCGCCACTCCAAAGCTGGTGGCCAGGGCCCGTCAGCTGCACGCAGCGCCATCCCGCCTCTGGGCACGACAGCTGCTAGCCCTGCACGATGCTCTTGGGGGAGGAGCAGGTGCTTATTCACCATAAGCGAGGGGAACAGCACCTTCGCCAGCTGGCCACTGGGGTCCCCTTCGAAAGGAGACTCTGTCCTGCACGACTCATCAGTGCTCTTCCCTGGTGCCAGTCTGTACGGACAACCCTAACTCATCCACAGACGGCCATGTTGGACTTTATCCACTCAGGTGAGTATGGGTTACTCGGGGCTGGGGGACAAGGGCTAGAGGACCTAAGTCAAGTGAGTCAAATTCTGCCAGCCTCAAGTATGAGAATGGGCACCCCACTTTCCTATCTTTCTCAAAGTTTCCACCACCCCCTGGTAGCACCACAGGCTGGCAACCAAGCCCTCAGCACTTGAGCTTCTGGGAACACACAGACCCAAACTGAGCTATGACAGCAGAACCAAGTGAGGGCAATGGAGATGGCGTGGCCAGCAAACCCCTCACTATACTGCTTCTGAGACCCTACACGAGTGCTTCCTCAGCTGCCGATGCTGGTGGCTAATGCTCCAAATGATTTCCCCATGGCCCGCACAGTTCCAGATGGTTCCCATTTAATTCTCTCTCCAAACTTTGAGATGATCCAGTGAAACCAGACCAAGTTCACAGATAAGGAAGCAGGGCCCAGGATGGCTAAGGAGCTCTTTGTGATGCTGACAACATAACAAGGGCAGGGACTTAGGGCAGAAGGGAACCAGAGGCCATGCTCCTAGGGGCAGAGGTGCAATGCCCAAGAATCCCATCAGGCCAGTGACCTCCTCCAGGCATTAGTTCCTGATCCCCAAGCTGCCTTTAGATGCCTGATACAGTCCCAAGGTTACTGCCATGGGCCACTGGGAAGAGATGTCCCTACTCTAGTCTGGCATTGTGGTACTCAACACCCTCATGAGATTGGATAGAACAGGCTCATCTTGAGGAGCATGAACATCCCTGAGATCCAGTAAATCTGGACTTCTAGTCTTGGTCCAAGCCTTCCAAAGACCGCAGGAGCTTTACCCACAGAGTAGCAATGCCAAGAGTGAGGTCTTTCCTGGGACCCCCAGCAGGACTCCCACAAGCACTGCTTCCCTCCTCTGGGGACCTTGAAGCCACAACTCTGGAGACCCTCAGCCTTGACTCAGTCCACTGCAACCCAGGTAAGACACAGTCCTCCCCTAACTGGACTTATTTCATGTTGGCTCAACTGCAGGTTAAATATCACTCGGCACACATTTAATTCCTCCACCAAGAGAAGAAACAACAACCAACTCACTTAAGCTTCTTGGCTTTGAAAACATAAGCGTATTCCCATTCCAGAAGTGTTCTCTGGGATTGCTAACTGACCAGTAATCCACAGTGGTTTCCAAAGCACTCGTTGGTGCCAAAATCCAGCAAGAAAAAAGCTTCCATTTGGTGGAAGATTCCAGAAGGCCTCACATGTCCTGATCAAATAGACTACTGACTTCCTTAGGCTGTTAGCCTGCATCTTGGTTTTTGGCCTGACTTAAAAAGATGCAAGTAGTCTCAGTCACCCACACAAACAGAGGAAGTTCTGGCACATCTCCTGGGTCTACTGGAAATGATGCGCTCATCCTCCTGCCCACAGGAACAGGGAGGGAGGGATGCAGGACTGGGATCCGAAGCCCTGTTGTCCCGCTGTCTGTGGAATAGGCTTTCCCAGGACAAAGACACTTCATGGGGTCACCGCTGATCTCAAAACCTGAAAGGAAAAGCAACTGCTCCCTGGTGTTTTTTAGCCCTAAAATAAACCCTTAGAAGGATCTGGAAAAGATGCTGCATGATCTCTAACACAAATTCCTTGTTCAGCAAGTAAGAACCATGACCCTTGGAAATGTTGGAGGATAGAGAGCTGAGATCACACAGTTGTGTCTAATACAACAGAAAAACCAGTCCAGTTATATAATTGGAAAAGGAATCCATTTATCTGGTAAGATAACTCATGGAAAGGTAGCAACCTTCTTACCCCAGAACTCTACAGGCCTCACCCACCCCCACACACACACACAACCTTACTTCAGATCCTTCAGAGATACACAAAACTTAATACCAGGGCTCGAGCATCTTCCTGTGACCCTCACAAATCCACCAGTATGCATGAGCACCCAGCCCCAGCCTGCATCATCCCCATTTGGAAAACTCGGCATAGACGTCCAGCTCTGGTTGGTTGGATTCTTGCAGGCCCACGCCCACTGGGCCCGTTTTTTCATCTCCCCAGTCTGTCATTCTCTATCTTCACTCGTGCCTGCACAGCAAGGGCCCCAGCTGGCACTGCCGTGCTGCCCGCCCGAGTCTGGGCTACAAGGGCTGAGACAATAGCTATGAGCCCCAGAGTCAAGCAGGGCATTTAGGGAGGTCACTGGTAAGGGAGTATCCTTGGCCTCTGACACTTCACCGAGCTCTTAGTTGGATGCCATTCAGGAAGCAACTCATCTCGCCAAGAAGAGTTGAAAACATCCTTAGCTTGACTGCAGTAAATCCACAAAGCAAGCACTGGAGTCCTGGAGTCCTGGAGTCCTGGAGTAGGCGGAGAGAACATAGCCTGCAGCCACCACCCAAGGGCCTCCTGGCTAGGCTTTGAGAGAAGTCCCCAGCTGAGCAGAGAAGAGTGCGGCCTTTCTGGGCCACTGGCAACCCCACGCCAACAGTCACCGCCTCCTCTTTTAATTGCTCCAAGATCATCACCACAAGCTGAACTGTTGAAACTCCAACTCCCTTTTTTCCATGACCCAAATAATAATGGAAACTCTATTCATGGAAACTTATTTTATGCAATTAAAAATAGACCTATTACCAATGGCTAAAATAAATGAAAACATATCTTTGCCTTTATTGTTAATTAAATCCAGTCCAATTTAAAAGCAACTTCAAAAGTGTTTCTTTGGTAAGACTCTTCCACGTGGGTTGGGTGGACTGAAAGTGTTTTGAGTTTGGTTTGCATTATTTTGTTTTGAGACAGTCTTGCTAGATTGCCCAGGCTGAGCCTGAACTTGATTCTCCGGGTTCAGGATGCCAGAGTTCTAGGATTGCAGATGTGTGCCACCACATGTGGCTAAGTACCTTACCTTGAGATCTCACTCAAGCTTTAGGTCATCTGCATATATTAATACTAATAACTTTTAATAACATATGCAGGAAGGGGTTGTTTCCATGGCAACACCTACTTTCACTTGGTCATCCCCAGGTCTTCCACGGCAAATCATTACCCATGAGGCACTGTGGTGACTGAGCCGTCACGGGATCAAGAGACATTTCCTCCAAAATGTGACAGCACGCTGTTGTGTTGTCTAAAATTCTTAACAGCAACAATTCTAACTGCGCTCCACTGCGGTATCTGTGTAAAGGTAAATGCTCACAGCAAATGGCAATCATGAAAATTATCAGCCAACAAAATGATGGGAAAATGGGACAGAGCTGGGCCCCCTGGTTATCATCCCCTAATGAAATCCCAATTAATGGGAGCAGTGGGAGTCATCCTGCCTCTCCCGAAGGTTGTCAGGAGGATGAGCTGAGGATTAATATAAAAGTGTGAGTGTCTGGTTTTATTGCCTGGAGCAAGACTCCGGAAGAAGGGAGGCAAAGGTCGGGAACTGGGGGATGAGTTGCTGAGAGCTGGCTCTTGTCCCTGTGTGGGTGGCAGTGGTACTGAGCAAAGGCTCAGCATGTCCTCAGCCCCCTCCGGGCAGTGCTGCCATGGCCCCTTCTTCCCAGATCCTCCTGGATCTTTGGCAAAGCCAGACTGTGCCACCTCTGGGGACGAAGTTGTACCGGGTCAAGTCTCCTTTCTAAATCTGTCCTGAATCTCAAGGTGTGCCCTGCTTGGCCAGCTCCAAAACTGGGGAAAAAACAATGTCACCCTCAAAACATGTTTATTAAAAATAATTATACAGACTCACATCCTCCAAGCCAGGCTGCATCTGTTCTACACATAAAGGCCTAATTGTTCTAGCAATCAAGAGACGCAGTTACTCTCACCAAGCTTGGCCTTGGGAACAGGCGCCAGGGTCCTTTGTGAAAAGCATTCTGAGAAGGGACATCAGCTCAGGCAGCGCTTTAGGGGAGAGGAACTTATCAGAAATGCTGGAAATCAATCGGCAAACTGAGAAATCATGGTAGTACAAAATATTCAGAACACAACTCAGGGATTGTGATAATCCAGTTCATAAATTTGGCCTAAATCTGCTTCCATCATTTGGTGATTAAAACGTGGCCTGAAGCAACTAGGTACATAAAGAACTACAGTCTAACTTCTTATGCAACTAGCAGAGCAAAGTCAAGTCATAATACATGACTCTTAGCTAATCACAGCAGGAGAGCTTCAGCCAATCACAGGTTGCCAAATAATTGGCCATGTCCTGATAAGGCGGATATCTGAGATTGCAGCCAATCAGGTCGTTCCTCGACTTTTTCTGTTCCTTTCCTCTGACTGTAAATGTAGCCTACATATATAGTAAAGGACAGAGTACTGATCTGACTCCCACCAGAAATAATTCTGGAGCTTTTTTTTTTTTTTTCTTTCAGTATTTAGGACAGGGTCTCACTACATAGATCAGACTCAGTGATCCACCTGTTTATAGCCTCCCAAGTGCTGAGATCACAGGTATGTGCCACCACACCAAGTCTCAATCACCCTCTCAGCAAGCCCTGGGGACAGGGCCAGCACAACAAGCCCAGGGGATCAACCCCCACCCATGTGTCTGCCTAAGCAGGTGCTTTAATCCTCTGAGCTATTTGGCTGGCCATCTAGAGCTTTTTCTTGTCAAGCTAAACTCTTTGTTAAGTTTAATAGTCTCAGAATTTTCTTTCATCAGATCTTCCCAACACCTTTGGATTATCACCATAATTTACCGAGCCTTTATTCTGCGGAGGAAGCTCACCAATTCCTCCCTTTACCCCTGAAGCAACCACGTGAGAAAGGCTTCCTCCTCCTGGTTCATGAAGACTGAAGGAAGTGGTTGTTGAACACAGAGCTGGTGAGTGGCCAAGCCGGGAATTGAACCCTGGCCCTCCTGGTAGTTCATCATTACTGCCTCTGGATCTGACGCTGAGGGACAAGAAGGAGGGAAAACTGGAAGTGAAGAATAGGTCTAAAATCTGCTCAGTTATTTTTTAGCAAAGAACAAACTTGAGATAGGTAAAAGTAGTGGGACAAAGAAAACAGAGGTCCCACGGGGCCACTAATGGACTTTTATAGGCACATCAATCACCTGCTCCTGGTATTTGTTATAGAACTGTTACCATGAGTAACTTCTAATTAATATTTAAACTAAAGCCCATGCTCTCTGCTTTTGCCTGATACTCTCTGTGTCTTCTGACCCGAATCTCCCTAGGGCACTCTGAGCCCCACCCCATACCTACCTTGGTCACTGTCATTCTCCTCACTATGGGGGTGGGCTCAGCCTTTTAGGATTCCCCATACATGGAAGGCCATGTAATACTTGTCTTTCTTGTCTTTTACATAGCACAACGCCATCCATGCTGCCCCAAACGACAAGTGTTCCTTCTCCGTAAAGACTGGTGATTGATTCTCCCGTGTGTAGTTCACACATTCTTCATCCATCCCTCCACTGACCATGGTGTCCTTCCACATCTTGGTAACGGTGACTGATGTCAAAATGACAAGACAGAGCTGATGTCCCGTGCACGCACCGGCTTCATTTCCTCTGGATACACACCCAGTGTGGCAGTCCTATTTTTTAGATTTTCTCTGAGGAACATCCCTGGTTCTCCTAAATGGTTCCTGACTTACAAACCACACACCCACGAGCTCAGACCACACTTGGACCTCATGGTGCTCGGGCATCTCACTCTTCCTCACAAACGCGTCCCAAGCACCTTGTGAATATCTAAATGGCCACTTCATTGTCTTTATTCCTGAAACACCAGGCAGAATCCTTGTTCTTATGTGCTTGGTAAATCTGCTTTAAGGGACATGATGATTTGTATACCTTTATCATTCCTGTTCCTGGTTTATTTGAAAAGAAGGTGCCAGATTTAAAAACAAGCATGTCTGGAAGCAGTGCCTGCCCTGGAGTCTGGGCTGGCTTCCCAGGTCCGAGCCGGCGACTTTCCAGCATGCCCGGGAGCTGCGTAGGCATCTAGCAAGTCAGACAGGAAGCCTCTCCAGGGTGGTGGTTATTTCTCTGTGGTCTAAAATGAGAATGTAGATAGGAAAATCTCTTTATCATGGATGACACTGATTCTTGTAGGTGATAAAATGGTAAGCTATTCAATGTTAAGAAAATCTGAGAAAATGATAAACAGCCGGCAGGAAATGATAATGGTGCTTCTCATTTGAGTTTTCCCAGAATGACTCGCTGAAAAGCCACCAATATAGTTTTTGTAAGATAAACGTCTCCAGCCAACACAGTGCAGGCCTGCAAAGATGCTCAAGGGTCATCGTGGCCTTTTCCTGGTGACATGTGCCTGTGCCCTGTCCCCACCCTCACCATCTTCCAAAGTCAGAGAGGCAGAGGCAACTTCTGGAAAAAAACAAACACTATCCCATGTTTACACAAATCCAGCTTTGGCCACATTCAGAAAATTACAGGTTCGCTAGGTTACCACATCTAAAAAAAGCCAATAATTAAGCTGAAGGAACTCTGAGGAGCACAATGATCACTTGTGAAATGCAAGGAGCAGGGAAGAGCCAGAGTGTCTGGTGACCACAACTGTGACCCTCAGCTGCCCTGGGCCCGCTCAGCCTCTGCCCCTCCAGCATCACAGGACCTGAGGGGTACGTAGGCAACATTCTCAGAGGGATTCTGCGGGGTTTCCTCTTCGTAGCAAGCCTGCTTCAATGGCCAGGATTCTTCAGCCAGAACAGATGGGGGTGCTGGAAATGTTAGCATTATCATCAAAACCAGGAGGCCAGGGTGAAGGGAATGAGCTCCCCAAGGAGCTGAGAAGCCAGCCCAGTCCTCCGTCTCCCTCGTCCTGAGAGCTGACACTTGGCCAGAAGTGACAAATGTCCTCCTGGCCAGTCTGGACCAGAAAGAAGCAGTGGCGGTCAGTAGGATGAGGTCAGCAGTGTGGCCCCCCCACAGGGCCATGGGGGGGTGCTCCCTCTGCTGCAGTCTGCTCACCATAGCGGTGGGAGCTCACGGGAGACAAGGGTGTGAGGCCGCAGCCCCCTCCACGTATGCGAGCACATTCTAGCAGCCCGGCACCCTGAGACGAGTGAAGTCTCTGGAGGAGTTACGCCTTGTGGAGAGGCACTCATAGGCAGATGGCATATCACCCCTCTGACCTTCAAGAAGTGAATACCACCCTGAATTAGTCACACAAGTGCTGGAAAAGAAAATCTTGCACTGTCCGTCTGTCAGCACTAAAACAGGGGAAACTGTAACGAGGGAGCTTGAGGGTTGAGCAGGCCACGGGCCCACGGAGCTGCAGCGCCCCTGAGGTCGGGGCAACCCAGGGAAGCCTCCTCCCCAATGCCCGAGCCCTGACATGAGTGCTGCCGCCCTTGTCGTGCTTTCTGAGCACAGGCCCAGGCCTCCTCCAACTCCTACCCCTTTTGCTGTGGTCAGCGTCGGCTTCGCTCGCCTTGCTGTACTCTTGGCCTCAGGGGACCCAGCTGCAATGGCTGCTTTCCTTTCAGGGAGCTTCCTGTACATTGTATGCTTGCGTTTTTGAACAGACTCAAGACTGGCACCCACGACTCCCAATTCAGTGGGGAGTTTGGAGGGGCTCTTGACTACCTAGAGGGGGTGGGATCTTTGACTCTTGATTCAAAATTCATCCCTAGACAGCCACAGCGGCTGGGTCCCAGTTCTATGATCAAAAGGTGTCATGCTTCCTTCAAACTGCCACCAACCCTCCAGCAGGCCTTCAGTCATCTTTAGATTACGTATCCTACCTCAGACAATCACAGGCTAGGTGAATAGTTGCCACTCTGTATTATTTAGGAAAATGACAACACATTGTGTGTGTTCCTACAGGTGTCCCCATCCTAGGTTGTGACGTGTCTGATCCCTGGCTGGTTGAATGGGTTCTGTGGCCAAGTGGGCCTTCCAGGAGATCCTGTGGACAAGAGCTCCACTGATTCAGAAATCGCTCCTGACACCATGTTGGTGAGAGCAGAGGCAGCAAAGGAAAAGGCTGGAGAAAGAAGGAGAGCTAGCCCACTGGGAGCCCACTTCTGGGCTAGATCTGAGGCACTGGGTAACCAAGGAAACAGATGGAGAAAGAAGAGCGTGTCAGGCCATCTTGGGTCTGCTCTCTGGACTGGATCTACTTCTGACCAAAACTT
>PVKN010040073.1:0-10778 GCA_004027915.1 Capromys pilorides
TCTTCTTTTTAATTTTTTGACCAATTTTGCATGCAGTTTTGCATCTGGTAATCTGAACAACTAATTTGAAAACAACAATATGCAATATAACAGTCATTGTTCAATTCCTATCATTTTGTTGGGTGAAATTTTGTTTCATTTCTAATATTTTTTACTTCTTTTTATTATCTTTAAAAAACAAGAAAAGAAGTTTAAAAAATTACTAATGGGTATCCACAAAGGGCCAAATTCAGAGTGCTGTTGTTACTCTTTGTGGGAGTCCTAGGATATATAAATCCTTCTTTCAGAGAAACTATCAAGTGTTCTTACACCAACCTGAATACTCAGGTGGGATTGCTGTATTTATGTTGACTGTGGAAACTAAGGAGAATAAATAACCTGTCCACTCTCCCATGGCTAGTAAGTAATGAGCCAGAGTTTCAGATCTAAATCTATCTGATTCAAACGCAATGTGGTGTTTTGTTTTGTTTTGTTTTGTTTTGTTTTGTTTTTTTGTGGGACCAGAGTTGAAACTCACAACCTTGCACTTGCCAGGCAGGCACTTATGCCACGGAGCTATCTCCCCAGCCCCAGCAATGCTTTTCGTATTATCATCTAATGAATTTTTCTGCTATGGACTGCATATTTGGGACCCCCAAAATTCATATACAGAAACTCTATGCCTTTACGTGATAGTGTCAGGAGGCCTTTGTGAAGTGACGGGGATTAGAGAAAATGACAAAGGTGGAGCTCTTGTGAGTGAAACTCACATCCTTGTACGAGTTAGGAGACAGCTTGCTTCCACTCTGTGCCATACATAGACCCAACCAGAGACCACCATATAAGCCACATGGCAAGCTCTGACCATATAAGCCACAAGGCAAGCTCTGACCAGAGAGGAGATCTGTTAGCACTGTGCTCTTAGACTTCCAGGTCCCCAGAACAGCAAGGAATAAATTCATATTGCTTCAACCACCCAGTACATAGTGTTCTCTAAGACATTCTTCAAGCCCCAGTTTCACCTATAAAATTGGACTCCTGCCAGCTCTCCTCCCATATAACCAAAAGGTGGGAATAATTTCACTGTTCATCAATTGGCAAATGTATACACTAAATGGGGCATATCCATATAATGGAATATAATTTAGTCATTAAATAAATGAAATACCAAAACAAACATGTTATTACATAGATGAACCTGAAAATCATTATGCTAAACATAAAGAAGACATTATGCTATATGGAAGAAGCCAGACATAAAAGACCATATGCCCTGTAGATGTGTAGAATCATAGAAACAGAAAGGGGACTGCTGGATTCCAGGAGCAGTGGGTAGGGAAAAGAGGGTGTGGCCACTAATGGATACAGATTTTCTTTTGGAAGTGATAAAAATATTCAGGAAATAGATAGTGGTGATGGTTGGAAAATCTTGTAAACACAATTGAAAATGCTGAGTTATCTTCCTTAAAGTAGTGAATTTTACAGAATGTGAACTAGAATTAATTTAAAAATAGCCAGTGTAAGTACTTCAAGGATTGTTGTGAGGCTTAAATAAAGCAATTCCAGGGAAGTGCTTGCCACAGTTGCAAAAATCATGCCACACTCCAGCCTTAAGAATGTCATGGATGGTGTCTGTGCTCACAGCCCTGAAGCAGGCTGAGCACTTCGTGCACTTTGTACCTGCCTCTATCCCCAGTCCCTGAGGCCACAGAACTCCTGCTGCTAGTTCTCTACCATGCTCACTCTTCCCATTGTTTGCTACACCATCAACACTCCCTCTCCCCTCTTCCATCTCCAAGAAGAACTGCTCTTCTTGTGTTCATTTGAGGATATATTTTTTTCCACTGTAATCTCACATGGCACTGCCTGCAGGATATAAGAACTCACAGCTCAGAGAAAGAGCATAAATAAGAAATGCCAGTACGTGTGGGGTTCTGAACAAATAACTGGTGCAAGGAGAAAGGAAAGAGCTTCTCTGAGGACATGTGAAAATCAATGTGGGGAAAAAAAAGAAAGTCAATGTGACTGTGCAGGCTGGTTTTGATGGATGACATAAAAAGGAAAGTGAAGTTAGCTCAAACAATGCCCACGGAAAGAACAGCCAAGCCCAAGTTAGAGGGTGAGTGGTCTCCTAAGACCAGCTATGATGTTTGAACTTCATCTTGAGTATCATGGGACTTTCCTAAAGGAGCTGAAGAGAACATCACAATCAGAACTCTGTTGTAGATTTAAAAATATATACATTCTTACAGCAATGAAAGGAATTAAAGCACTGGGCACATGCAGAAAGAGCGGGTGAGGATGAGTCTGGTTTGGGTCGTTTTGAGGTGAATGTGCCCATGCAATTGCAGAGGCCTCCTGAAAGCGGATGGCTGGCTGATTTGCGAGCATCTGCGAGAGTCCTAGGACAGAGCAGACAGCCCTACGAGGTGGCAGAGCAAACACAAGCATGGTTGAGGTCACCAAAGCGAAAGGACAGAGAGAGACAGGAAGCGAGCCCTGGAGTCAGTTCCGCCATGCTGGCATTTGACAGTGGCACAGGGAGAGCAGGCTCTGTGCGCGGAGAAAGCTTCCGCAGCCATTGCTGCCAGTTCACATCGCAGCTGTAGTCATTACTCCTTTGAAAGGTTACGTGCTTTCTTCTCAAATTGTGTTAGCTTCAGAGTACTGAGCCAGCAGCCAGTTTTCAACAGAAGCAAATGTGGGCCCAGACAGGGAGGCAGAGAGCTGGTACCTGAAATGATGTGAGCATATTGCAATCAGTAGAATCCGAGGCAGTGGTGATAGGTGCTGGTTACTTTTAGTTTTCATTTTGAAGTTTTTGCCATTCTTGCCGTGTTACAGTGGAAATGAGAGAGGTAGCGAAGATTGTGTAATCTGCATGAACAACTACACATACTTGTGACTGTTCTAGCTCAATTTGAGGCCCCAAAAGTCTTCATCCCTGAGAAGCCGGAGGCAGACCACAAGCGACTTGTGCACTGAACCTGAGTCACCTCCCTCCCCATTTCCTTCTTGCAGCTTTAACCTTCTTCTATTGGGCGAATGATTTCCAAACGTTAAGAAAGCAAGAGTTGAAAAATCATTTGGCTGTATTCTGAACTGTCTTCCCAAGCAATTACTTGCCTTTTCTGAAATGAGTATATTTCAAAAAGAAAAGCTAGTTTAAAATATTGCTTATAGCAACATATTCAAATTGAACAGTGGTGAAGGAATATATTAAATCAGTTTTTTTAAAGACATGCCCATTAAAGACCCATTCAGATTTGATTGAGCACTTAAGCTCTTTATGGTAAACGCCAGCCCTGCTTAAATGCCTCTGATTATCACCTCTGATAACCTGTCAATTCCAGCAAAACCAAATATAGCCCCAGATTCCCACTTCCTCTCTGCCTGAGAATCCTGAACTGGGAACACGCAGCCATCTGGTTCCTCTTTGGAATTGCTGTGTATTGTAATATACAATCACATGTGATAAAAGAAAACCAGCAAACATATGGTGCAAGAGGCCAAAAGTATTTGAACGATTGCACCAAGAGCCACTTGCAGTTCATTTTCTACATGGATCCAGTAAAAAACAATTCTGCAGTCATTTACAATGGCATATTTGTTTGCCCAGCATGATTGCATTAGTAATCTGTTCTTTTGATGTTAAAGCAGAAAGTGACACTGAAGTGGACCTGATGATAAATCCACAGGTTCCAAGCAGGCCTCTCTGGCATTCTTCTCCACTCAGTGTCGTGTCAGGCAGCACATATTGAGGCAATTCTAGATATCGGGTTATCTGGGGAAGAGGAGAAGTGAGAGAGAAGAAAAGGGATGGGAAAAAAGAGCAAATGCAAAGAAGCTCTAAATTCCTGATAAAGATCGAGATGCCTCAGCTTATGTGATTTACAATATCCACAGTTTCACCTGCCCTTGTAGACAACTTGGCTCCAGATTTGTCAGGACATATGTTTTTTAACTCAGTATCATAGAATAACAGCATGGTAGGACTGATCTGCCTTGATTATTCAAGAAAACAATGTCTTTTCTCCCATAAAAGATTGTGTTTCCTTTCCAAAGCCGAATCTCATGTGTTCTTTCAAGCCAAGATTCTTACATTTGCTCACTTTTATTTATTATTCAGCAATTACATAGCACTTTCTACATCAGGCACCATTCTGGAAAGTTTATAAATATATTGATCCTTCTAATATAAATCATTTATATTCAAAACAAACATGCGACAAAGGCATAATTGTCCTTCCCATTTTCAGCTGAGAAAGGCAAGTCACAGAAGTACCTTGCTGGAAAACATAAAACTAACCAGTGGCAGATCTGGGATTCAAATCCCTTTTTTTCAGTCATTTCATTGGAAATGATAAAAAGAGACCAACTTTGCTACTACAGATACAAAGGGCTATCTCATACTGCACGTGGGCTGACAGCGATTAATCCTGCATTCTGAATGCCTCCAGTCAACAACAGGGATGAAACTTCTCATTGCCTGTCCCAGCTGCATCATGAGCTGCTTCTCAGAATCTCCTTACTGCACATCTGTGAGCCTGACTCTGGTTTACCTGTGGCTTTTTATGGCTTCTACTCTTTGTCACAGAACTTCTCCTTTAAGCTTTGTTCTGTAACTCCCTTGGTGTTCTCTCTCTCTCTCTCTCTCTCTCTCTCTCTCTCTCTCTCTCTCTCTCTCTCTCTCTCTCTCTCTCTCCAAAATCGCTGTGTTCTGTCCCACTAGACCACACTGTAGTTCCCTATACACACTCCAGCATTGCTTTCCCTTGGTCATGCTTATCCTTGTGACTGAATTATTTAGCTGGGTTGCCAACTTGCTGCCAAAGACAGTTCCACACAGTTCTTTACACTCGTGTGTGCATACCACACCTGCCAGGAGGGCATGAGTCCACTTCTCCTCTGCTCAAATCTGGGCTGGCCTTGTGATTTGCTTTGGTCAATATATGTGGTAGAAGAGGCATCCTGGGACTACTGAGCCTAGGGCATTGCACTGCCAGGCTTTATCTCCTCCTACTTGGAATCCAGCAACCATACTAAGAATGTTAGATACCTGACTATCCTGACTGGAAGGAGCTTAAGCCTTTACATTATGTTTCAAGGAGAATCAAACCAACTACATGGAAACAGGAGAGACAGAGAGAGAGAGAGAGAGAGAGAGAGAGAGAGAGAGAGAGAGACAGAGAGAGAGAGACAGAGAGACAGAGACAGAGACAGAGACAGAGACAGAGACAGAGAACTGATCTAGCATAAAAGCACCAAGTTCCCAGAGACATAAGTGAAGCTTTCTATGATATCATGACCTTCCCACCTCCCGGATTCCGCAGCCAAATGAGTGATCTCAGAGGCCACCATTGGAGCAGGAGAGTCATGCATCTGAGCTCCTCCCAAGCACCTAACTCAGGAACTTACAATGAAATAATTGTTGTTTCAAGATTCAAAGTTTGTGGCTTATTTTTTATACAGCAACATATCAATGGAACAAAGCCTATTCTGTTTCACTCACATTTTTTACAAGTGGAAACAGGAAATTAAGACAGCCAGTTAGCAGATGGAGTTCTAGGAGACACTTAGCACGAGGCCAAGAATGATGTTGGGGAGAAGCACAGTGTACTGGCTGTGTCAGACCCTGACCCTCCTTCCCATGACTCTCTTTACACTGCTGCTAAGAGTGTGGATGAAACTTACACAACATCATTTACATAAGATTTAAATATGATAGCCATATACCTGCTCTTTTCTCTGTATCACAAGTCCTCCCTTTCGCTGACAGGAACCTAGTTCCCAAAGCCACAGGACCCTACCCCAACTACAAGAGGCAAGCATGGCAGGGCCGATTGCAGTCCCTATGCCTCACACCACGGGGCAGCAGCTTTGTCTTCAGCAATTTCCCCAGAAGCAAAACCAATGCCTACTCCAAATAGGAAAGCTAGAGCTCCTTCATACATTACCTCAGCATCAGCCACAGACATGGATTGTTCCCTGCTATGTACAGGGCCCTATTCTCACAGCCCAGAATACAAAAAGACCAAAATTACAGGGCTGGCATCCAAGGGCAACAGAGGAAGCAAATAAGAACATCATCTTTGAGTGGTGACACAGACAACATTTACAAAATGCTGAGGGGACTGTTCAAAGAGACAGTAGTTTGGGACCTTGGGTAAAGCCCAGGAGTTAGTACAGAGATCACTCTTGGAGTGCAAATGGCCTTGAGTCTATGGTAGAAAACTTTGGTCTTCAGTGAAAAAGATTCAACACTCTCAGAAAAGATCTTATTTTTCAAAATACATATTTATTTAAATCATTTGAAGCCACTCAGAGATAAAAAAAAACATCTAGATTAATTTAATTACATACATAAATTTTCTCCAAATAATTACAGGCTTTCAAAGTCAGGTACATGAACAGCTCTCAAAAGAAGACCAGTCATTGAAGCAGGTAGCAAGAAGACAGCCTTTTAAGGGACATTGGGCTCATTGTCAGAGAATGTGGAAATATGGCAAGCTACCCCTACATAAAGCAAAGGGACTACTTATTGGATGACAAGAGCTCCTACCATCTAGAGAATTATTGGATACGTCTGAACCCCATCTGACTTTTAAGCCCACACTCAAGCACACAGGTGGTATCTTTCCTCAGCTCTGCACTGAGTATCTCCATTTGGTCTGCTCAGGGTTTTCACTGAAGAGCTGAGAGGTCACTAAATCTGTCTGCATGCTACTGCCTAGAACAGATACCAATGTGCTCAGGACAACCTTAAACTAAGGATAGATGGCAGTTAATAAAGGGCTGCACCTTCCATATCTCACAGTAGCAATTGTGAGGCATGTTCTATCTGCATGATTCCCTAGGAGTCCCTGATAGGCTTGCATCTCAGATTTCCACAGTTGGAACCCACCCACTAATGCATTCTTTATTAAGTTTTCTACTCTCCTTTCCTCCCACTGCCCACTTCCTCCTTTACTGCTGGTCCTTCAGTTAACTTTCAAATAAAAAACTTGCTCATAAGTAATTACCATAGACTATAATATCTAGGGCCAACAACATGAGGCAGCTGGGAACTAAGGATAAGAACAGGCACAGGGTGAAGGAAGATAATAAACTCGGGGTGAAACGTGAGAGGTTGGTTGAATCCAGAAGGTCTCTGAAGACAAACCTCCAGGATCCCAGGTTGCCCTATGGCTGGCCTGCGTTCATGAGGACCCCGCCTACTAAATGACAAAATGATGAGCAAAAATTGGAGGAAATAAAACATCCCATGTAGGGCTGTTCAAGAAAATCTATTGTAATAAAGAATATAAAAGTAATCACCACCGATGCATGCAATTTAGGTAGAGCATAAAGGTGTGTTGTGCCAGACATGGTGGCACATGCCAGGATCATTGCGAATTCAAGACCAGCCTGGGCTACAGAAGTGAGCTCCAGGCCATCCTGAACTGCATAGAGAGATCCTGTCTCAAAAAGACAAAAAACAGGTTATATTGAATAAAAAAGCCAACCTCAAAGTGTTACATATGAATCCATTTATATCACCATCTTGAAAGAGCAAATTGGCAGTTGCAAGAGGTTAGTTAGGGTTGAGGGAAGAGTGAGATTATTGAAGGGTAGCAGACTGGAAATTTTTTATGACAGTATAATTCTATATCCTGATTGTGATGGTTACTTGAATTTAAAATGTGGTTGAAATTTCTTAAACAAACAGAAGCATAATATGTTAATAGTCTATTGTACTAATGTTAATTTACTGCTCTTGATAATATCCCATCTTTATGGAACACATTGTCATTGGTAGAAGCTGAAAGAAGACTACAACAGGGACACTATTACTACTTTTCTAAATTCAGAGTTTTAACCTATTCAAAATATAAGTTGTGAAATTAAAGTGTATTTAAAAAGTGAATTCCAGGGGCTGGGAAGATAGCTCAGTAGAATAAGTGCTTGACTGGCAAATGCAAGGTCCTGAGTTCAATCCCTGGTCATGCAATACTAATACTAATAATACTAATACTGATACTAATACTACTACTAATAATAACAATAATAATAAGTGAATTCCAAAAGCAGAATGACAAGGCATAGTGATATGCCCAGCCTTTCCTGTCTTCGCTCTCTGGTGACTGTAGTAGTGGCTTACAAGAATGGATTAGTGAGATCATCCATTCAAGGACATACCTCTAGGATTCCAGAAAAAAAAATATAGTTTATGGTGTTGATTGTCATAATTATTGACAAACACAATGCAAAGAATTCAGTGGCCGCATTTATTCTACTGTGTAAAATATAAGAATTAATAGCCATCCGAGCATTGTCTTCATTCTGATTCTCCTTGGCCCCAACTGTTAAAGGGAATTCCAACTTGGTTGAACAGGAGTTCACTGAAACAGAGGCAGTGATAGGAAATGAGTGACCAGGAAATGAGTCTTTGATTGGGGCATTATCCAGTGAACTTCAGGCAACAATGACACTGATCCTGATCTTCTTGAAAAGAATATCTGCTGGCCATATGGCCATATGCATAGCTTCGGAACAGAAGGCTCTGGGACTGAAACGTAGTTGCACACATGTGTGTGTGAGAGAGTGCCAGGGCATAAGTGGCCATTGACAAGAAGCCGTATAATGGAGTGGCAAGTTGGGGCCAGGTGGTGAAGAAAAGGCCAGTAGGCATGAAAGACAATCGGGCACTGGGAGCAGATGTTAGAAACCACAAGTAGGTTAATGGAAGAAAAGCACAGTTGGCAGAAAGCCTGCTGAGTTTAAATCTTTTCACACAAGCAATTAAGCAAATCGTCAGTGGGAAACGTTTAATAATATTTTTAAAAATTTTAAGTCTTAAAGTTTAAACATTAAAGACATCAGATTCAAATTTCATATTCTTAAATGTGTATATTCTGTGCCCACTTTTTTGGGCTATTTCTCTTTCAACAGATTAAAGGCTAAAAATTCACCCCAAGTCATGAGAATTGGACAGAGAGAGAATCCACCAGAGAAATAGAATAAACGGGGCATCAGGCTTTGCTCCAATTTCAAAATGGAAATTATTCATGGCAGACAACAGCAGCGACTGCAATCTATTGTGAACTCAGACAGACAGATTGAAGGGACAAGGCAGGCCATGCCAAAATTATCTAGCCCTCAAAATAATGGGTGAATATTCTAAAATTTAGAACAGTTCTTCCTCCACCCAGATTCAGCTCTGGACCTATCCCGGGACGCTAAACTCTGTATTGAGTCCCCGACTGTGAAATAAATGTTGGAGAAAAGTGCCAGGCTTGAAGTGGCAAAGTCTGCCTCACTGGTCTAGGCATCACAGTGGGAATAAAATGACTGTGAGGGTAGAACAGCCAGTAATCTCTAAAAAGATAGTGATAAAAATAATGTCATCTGCAAAAATGCCGCAGGAGAGCCAGGAACAGTATTTTAAGTACTGCTAAGAAAAGACCAGACCAATATTTAACATGCAGTAAGTACTCAAATTATTGATAGAAAGGATGGATAGGTGGATAAACAGAAGGAGGAATGTAGATTTGAAAGTGCAAAACACTGTCTTTCCTTCCCTGGCAGCCATGAAGAATGACACCAGATACACTAGACACACTCCTTGTGTTGCTCCAAGGCTCTCTCTTTCTCCCCCACAGACTTGCACTTTTCCACATGGTGTCGTGCTGCCTTCTACAATGCCCCTCTTCCATGCCACTGCTGGTTTATAGCAAGCCACCCAGTGAAGCAACTGCAAAGACAGTGCTCCTCCCTCCAGTCGTCTGTACATCAGTTACAGAAAAGAGCGTATTCCCTGCAACCAGGAGACCACCAGGGTCATGAGCTTATCCTGGATTGCTTCACCAGGATGAAAGTAACTCAAGTGGCATGCCCATAAAGAAAGAGACCTATGGCATTACCTGAGAGTGTCATACATTTCAAGACCCAGTTAGAGTGGTCCAAGGGAAAGTAGAAAACGCAGGGTCAATTTGTCCAGAAAACTCAGCGCAGGTGAAATAGTACAAGCCATTCCTTTATTCTTCATTAATTTATTCCACATGTTTAGGTATCTATGGGACATCAAGCATCATGAGAGCATAGGAACATGAAGTAACTGAACATGCAATGAGGTCACCGGTGTTTGAAGGAGAAAACAGCAAAAATCCATGGCTATAGCCCAGGGTGGATAGGGAGAGTCATACGTGATAGGGAGTGACAGTCATGCATGGTATAGAGATGATACCAGTAAGGCATTTAAACTAGCCTGGAAAAACTTAGGATAGCTCCCAAGAGGACATAGCTCTTGAGCAAAGACTTCAAAATGCTTACTCCTTTAAGTGATTTACATCTTTCTTGGATGTCAGCCATACTCTTCTCTGAAACTTTGTTTCACAACCAGAGCTTTCTCCTGAGGTCTAGACTCCAATCTGAAACCTCCTCTCCTGGACAACTCCACTCACTGGGGCTTCAAACTGCCGGTCCATGCCTAGACCCCTTACCTCCAAACCTGCCCCCTTCCTTTGCCTTTCTTCTGTCCTCTCTGCCAAGTTAGAAGGTTAGGAGTTAATACTGACTTTTCTTTAACCAACTGTTCACCGAAACTCACTGATTCTATTACTTAAATATGGCTCGAATGTGGGGCCTTATCTCCATCCCCACTGCCACGTCAACTCTCACCACGCATTGTTTGAACTACCTCTGCTGCTTCCCCCGTGCCTCTGCTCCCCAACTCCACTGTGATCCATACCTCACACCAACACCAAAGGAGCCTTCCTAATGGTACATCTGATCTCTCTCTCTCTCTCTCTCTCTCTCTC
>PVKN010040074.1:0-10772 GCA_004027915.1 Capromys pilorides
CACGGTCAGTATTCTAATTACTTATTTAGAAACATGGGATAGACATTACTATATCCACTTTGCAGAGTGTGGAACACCTATTCTGAGTGACCAAGTCACCTGCTCTTAGTCATTGGAACACGGGGCCAGAGATCCTTGACCCCAGAGTCTGGGGTTGCCTGTCACATGACACTGACTTCATATTCTTGGGAAAAAGAAGTCATGTTATTTTCAAAACAGATTGTTTTATCATCTGCCATCATAATGGGACTGACTGGAGAGATGATATTGTTGTTGAATCTCATCAGTCATCAATGTATTCATTAAAAACCTCTCAAAGAACCTAAAACTCTGAATTCGAGTTCATACCATTCCACTTCATTGTTAATTTACCTACATCATACATCAGAGTGGTACTGAGAAACTCAGTGTTGGATAATGTTTTGTAACCGAAAACATCTATCAGTAAATTGAGTTTATTTTATTCTCATAAGCTTAATTGTGTTTCTGAGGAGTCATATGGCATCACAGTGCAATCCAAATGACTATATTAGCACCTGATTTTTTAAATGTATTTCCCAGTACGTGATTCCCACCACAAACGCTTTCCACAGTGTGGTAAGTACTGCTGTCTACACAGCAGGTATTCCTGCACTCTGTTTTTCCTCCTTCTGAGTAGACCTTAATTTCCAAGCAGGATCCTAGTTGTATTTTCAGACATTATTACTTCATTATCCTATTTTCATTAACAGCTTGTATAGTTCACTTTGTATTTTCATTTGAATATGAATTCATTTTCCAAAACCACCCTGGACTAAACCCAAGTACAACATGGTTCATGCCTGTGTGTCTGTGCATGTGTGTGTGTGTGTGCGTGTTTGTGAGTGACACAAGGCACGAATTGAAGAAGTAGACATCCAGGCCCTGAGAAAAAGCTAATTAGCAGGTGCAGCTCCACCAGTGACAGATCTCCTGAAGCCGCATTTCCAGTCTCCAGTCACACACTCCTTTCAGTGACCTCGCTCAGTCTCAGATTGTCTAAATCTACTGTAAATCTGGAAGCGGGAGGACAGCAGCAGAGAGGAGAGGAGAGGAAGAAGCCCTTCTGATTAGAGGAAGCTGGCGTTCTGCTGGTGATCACATGCATTTGGGAAGCTGGCTCCTCTTCAACTGCAGCAGCAGCTAAGGAAGCAACACGTCTGACACATCTGAACACAGTCCAAAAGGAAATCCTCCCGAACCTGCAGGAAACTCCAAGCCAACAGCTGGCAAGAGAACACAGGGAGCAGGAGGCAGATACATTTGAAGGCAAGAACTTGAAATCAGTAGTTTGCAGCCAGCTCCACCCCCAAGCCCTGTGGACTCCCCATTCTGGGGCTCACATTCCCACCTGTAAAATGGGCTGTCAGAAGTCCTCAAGACTAAGCAACGCAGCCAAGATCAGGAAAGCTGCTCCAGATGCTACCCTGCAAATGTGTCTGGGCCCTGCAATGAACTCATTACCAGCACAGCAGACTCCTGAGTACTCCTTTAAAAACTTCCATTTGTTTCCCAGGGTCTCTCTTCCCAGAAAACTCCCCATCATCTACCTGGTCCAGTCAGAATGTCACCCCTTCTCACTATTTGTAATACTCACTTCCCAGGCAAACCCACTTGTGCCCTGCCCAGTCGCTCTCTGCCTGATCCCTGCCTGCCCAGTGTACAAGGCTCAAAAGCTGCTAGTACCACTGGGGAGGCTGAAAACAGGAAGGTCACTATGAGTCTGAGCTGTATAGTGAGACCCTATAACAACCAACTGCATAAATGAATAAATTAAAATTAAAAGCTGCTGGTGTACCACCATTTCCCTTCCCTCTTTGCAGCCATCTTGTGAGTCTTCCACTGGGTTCGGTGTAATATTGTAGAGACTTTGCCAACCTACCAGAGTCTAACTCTTCAAGACAGAGAACCTGAAGGGGAGAAACTCATGGGTTCTGAATACATAAGAAAATACACAATTACAAAAGAGAGTTAACACAGGCATGAAACTAACTGGGTTGGGAGAAGCTAGAAGTCTAAAAAAGCTGCCCAAGTAGAAGGGACATTAAGGGTTGGAACGCTGCCTGATTAATTAATCTCTTATGTCCCAGGATCTACTCTAGCATCTGACAGAACTATGCATTACAAATATTTGTTCAATGAATACATGACTTCAATCACCTGTTTATTTTTTCTACCTTCTGAGCATCCTGGGCCAGGGAATCCCTTAGAGTAGTATTCACCACCTAACACATGGTCAGTATCTTTGCAGAAGCAGGAAATAAATGAAGAATGATGCTTTCTAACTGCTGTTCTTTCTTTATTCTTATTTTTTTTCAAATTTTATTTGAGTGTGTTTGCAATACATGATGTTCACTTACATCATACGAGGTGGGGATATGTGCTGAGTTTATCTCAATTCTTTTATTTTTTTTCTAATTTTATTTTTATTTTTGATGCAGGATCTCACTACACAGTTCAAACTCATAGTGATGAATCTCAGCCTCCCCAGCACTGGAATTACAGGTGTACACCACCATGCCAGGTTTCAGGGCTGGAATGGCTTTTGCTCCCTGAGTTCTGGGATCTTCAAGGCATACAGTACTGGGGATAGAACCTGGGTTGTTGTGCTTGCCAGGCAGATACTTAGAACATGGAGCTACCTCTCCCACCCTCAATGTGTATTTTGAACCCTTTGTCAAGGTCAAGCAACTGAGTGTGTTCAAGGTTATTTCTCCATTCAGCCATACTTACAGAGAAGATCCATAAAGCCTGAGCTGCATGTGAGTGGTTTGGCTACTAAGGGTAGGGTGTACATTGAGCATCACAAAGTAAGAGCTGAAGAAATGTCCATTCAATTAGTATGTGATGTGAAGGATGATGGGTAAAGGCATTTCTTCCCCCAGAAAGTCCTGACTGGTTCCAAAGTAGGGCTCAGTGGCTACTCTAGCTGCTCCAGATTTAGGAGGGAACCTTCTCTTCCATTCACTGCCATCCTCATTGCTCAGTGGAAAGCTTCTCAAAAGAAAGACCAATAGTGTCTCACTTTTAACTGGTGTGAGAGATACACAAAGCATGTACTTAAACAATTGATCTCTTAACAGTTGACCTTTAACAGCAAAGCAGAGTCCTCAGGACCAATAATTCACTGCAGCCCAGTCCGTGCCCAGCTCCAGGGACCCTCCCTAGCCCTGGAGAACTTCCTGAACTGAAAGGTTTGCTACACACAGTTCAAAACATCAGTCAAGGAGAAGGAATGCGTGCGGGGCTGACAGAGATTGAGCAGTCATTGCCCATGTACCTGGGGGAAGGCATGACTTATAGAACTGATACTGTTTATCACTTAAAGCTGAATACTCTTTTCAAACATTAATCCAAACAATCATGTGAGTTTGCTCAAAGTCAGTTGGTAGGAACCAAAGCACAAGTCTCACAAGAGTGGTAAGAGTGTCTGTCTGCTTCCCCCAGGAGGTGCTGGACGGCCTCTCTGCTCACCTCTGGAAGAAATGGTGAAGGAAGAGCCAAGGCAGTGACACCCCGGCTTGGGGCAGTACTGTGGCTAAGACTCATTGCCAACAGACAACGCGAGTCTCTTCCCAGCTGACAGTGCTCTCTCCTGAGACAGATTTTTGAGCTGTGGAGAAAAAGACCAATTTTAAACAGAGATTGCCCTCACTTCCTCCCTGTAGTGCCGTCTGTCTTCTCTCACTTACTGAGGAAGTGTGCAACCCCAAACTAATTTGGCTAAGATAGCACCTCAGCGCACCACAGAAGGCACAGTGCAAGCACTGGGGCTGTCCATTCAAAGCATGGAATCGCACGTTCGGCCCTCTCCCAGAAGTCCAGCTGCACTAGGACAGCATGCAATCTGGGCAGCCTCACCAACACTCGCCCCAACAGGGAAGCACAGCTCCGAGAGGGAGCATCTGGTAAGGTAAGGGATTACACTGTCCTCCACAGTACCCAGAACTGCATGCATTATGAAAGAGAGTGCTGATGTTCCTGCTTGACAATCTGCTCCACCTGAAACATGGGATCATGGACGGTGCTGGTCCACCATGCTAATGACCCACCCTTGTAAAGGTGCAGCTGGTAACAACCTAAGCCTTAAGGAGCATCGAATTTCAAAACCCTCCTTATCTGCAGCATGGAAGCATTGGGGAAAATCTCTTCAAGCTTCCTCTAATCTGGAATACTCACTTTCCTCACTGCTAACCACCACTGGAAGGAAGAAAGAATGTTCACTATACTCCACTCTCTCCAAGGCAGGAGGGCTATGGTGGAAGGTTCTTGCACACAAAAACTGCTCGCTTCAGGACTGCCAGGAAGCAGAGAGAGACAGCAAGTCACCCCACCCAGTGACCCACCTCTTCTGATCAGACTCCTCTTCTAATGGGACATTTAGCCTCAACCCATGGACAAGTTAATCCCCTGAGGAGCAGAGTGCCACCGTGATCCAACCGCCTTCCAAAAGCCCCACCTTTGGGTACACAAGGATTTTGTGTAGAACCGTCCATGATCCCAGCTACTTAGGTGGCTGTGGCAAGCAGGAGGATCACAATTTTAACTTAGAGACTTTCTTTCAAAACAAAATAAAATAAAATAAAAAACTGGCTGGTGATGTAGTTCAGCAGTAGAGCTCTTGCTTAGCACACCCAAGGCCCTAGGTTCAACCCTAATGTCCTCAAAACAGAAGAGGAAGGGGATGAAGAAGAGTTTGTCCAACTCCTTTGCAACAGTGATGGTGAAATCCCTAGACTCTAAATATGTGTTGAGAGATCTCAATACCTACTTATTTACTAAAAAGAAAAAAGAAAAAAAAAGGCAGTAGATTTGAAGAGGTCTAGATTCCGATCCATATCTTGCCATCAAATCTAACTCCTTCTGCCTGGTCATTTCTTCATCTGTGAAAGCAGCAGAGTGATTTCTACACTGCCTCGAGAAGCCAAAACAGCAGGTGAGATTGGATACACACTATAACCTACAAGTCGCTCTCACAAAGAATGCAGTGGCATTCTGGCAGCTGAGAAAAGAAAAGCTTGATAAAAATAAGAGTAGTGAAGAAAGAATACATGAAAATATCCTCACAGCTGCCAGCCTGAAGCATCCCTATGGACAAGGACATGTTTGGATGGCTCCCACCGCATCTGCAATGTCGAGTGACTCCTGTTGATTGCATACCTTCAGAGGATAAAAGAATGCATCGCCAGGCGTGTTTAATGTAATGGAAAGGGTTTCAGGGACAAAGGGAGGTGGGAAATGTAGGGTAAAAAAGTGCACATGCAGTGTAAACCCAGCTCCACAAAGAACAAAAAGTGCATAGGAGAGAAATTTCCAAGCCCATAAGGAATATGCAAAGCAAAGCCGAGCCTGCTCCAGAGGAGAGACAAATGCAAAATCCTTCTCCATTCTTCTCTGAAATGATTTTTTTTTTTTTTACCAAAGGCAACTATTAAATTATAAACAGGAAAAATACAGTGAATCCAGCCTAATAACTTGAGCCCTGACCCAGTGAGGAGAATCCCTGCATCATAAAAGGCTCAGGGTCTGGATGGCATCTGTGAGCCGCCTCAAACCACACCATTAAAGAAGACCCGTGGTCCTGGCACCCACTGCACAGCCACGTTATGAAGTGTGACTTGCTTTCTCCAGTACACACACGTATACACATCCACACACAAACACACACACACACACACTCACTCACACTTCCAGCACACTTGCCAGAAGTCTCAGAGTCTTCATCATGCAGGCTGCTCCAGGGACTCTTGCATGGAGAGATTATTTGTCAGGAACAAGACAGATAAGACCCGCAGGTGCTCACCAGCAAGAGCCGTAGCCACAGCTCTTCGTCAAGCAGAGCCAAACTGATCTAATGAGACACCCAGACCTAGACAGTCCCTGTGCTGTCACTTTATGTCTCCATCACCTGCTGCCTCACTTTTTTGTGACATGAATAAATATGTTTCTGAAACCACTAACACATTTTCCATGGGGCCAAAGGGGTTAAGAATGTGGCCATGGGTGGATGAATGAGAAGGGCAGTGAAGAAATACAGACGCCCAGGCTCTTTGCACAGCTTGTGAGATTTTTGCAGTGATGGGTTGTTGTGGGTTAGATCTATATAGTGGGTGATACTCAAATTTGAAGTAAAGATTCCAAGACTGGGGAGATAGCTTTATGGTCTAAATGCCTGCCTGACAAGAAGAAGGACCCAGGTTCTATTCCCAGTATCACAAGCCATGCTGGTTCAGCGTCAAGCTGGCCAGTGAAACAGGCGTGGTGGTACACACCTGTAATCCCAAAACTGGAGAAGCTGAAAATAGGAGGATCACTATGAGTCTGGGCTGTGCAGTAAGACCATATACCAAACGAATAAATGAAAGATTAAAATAGTTTCCTGCCCCCATCTCTATCTATCTATCTATCTATCTATCTATCTATCTACCTATCTATCTCTCATTCTCTGATTACATGAGTATGCTGCACTTTACAGCCTGAACCTTTGCAACAGAAAGCAGCTATTCTCAGGCTTGGCAAGCACCTACAGGAATGACAATGCATGTGGAAGAGGGGGTGTAACTTCTCTATAACATCATTAGCATATCATGCAGTTTACATCTTATACAGGAGACAGGTCATAAAGAATGATGCATTTAAAAGTCAACTATGAGGGGGCTGGGGAGATAGCTCAGTAGACTGAGCACTTGCTTAGCCAGTGCAAGGGCCTGAGTTCAATTCCCAGTTCGGCCAAAAAAAAAAAAAAAAGTCAACTACGATGCAGAGAATCAAACTGAGTGATAAGAATAAGCTTCCTCATGTCAGAAACTGGTGGTCTAGTGGAATCGAGGGAGAGATGGCTGTGGATTGGGGAAGGGGAAGCTTTCGGGCAAGGCTGCTGGAAGAGGAGAGATGTAGACATCCCTCCTTCTTAACAAACATTTGAAAATAGCCCTGAATCTCTTTATGTCTGCTTTCACTGCCAGGTCTGAAGACATAGCCTCTATTAGTGCTTTCTGCTACCTGGCCCTGTATTCTGGCCACCACAGGTAGCCAGCATGAGCTTGCAGATTATGTCACCCTCTCCAATAGATAACACTCCATGACATTCATTCATTTATTTTTGTCAGGTTCAGCCAACTCTGAGGGCGAGGCTGGCATGCCATGTGGTACCAAGGATTGAACTGTGGTTCCCTGCACCTGCCTAAGCTTGCCTAAGCAGATGCTTTAGACGGCTAATCTATCTTGCCTGCCCCTCTATGGCTTTTAGAACAAAATGTGAGCCAACTACATTGTGTTGCAAAAAACATGACCCAAGCCTCCTCTTGCACCTCCTGTGGAGATTCATGCCACAGCCATCTCTTCCTGGATTCCCACTAGACCTCCAGCCTTCTGACATGAGCAAGCTTACTCATCACTCACATTGATTCTTTGCATCATGGTTCACTTTTAAATGCAGTGTTCTTTATGATCTATCTCCTTATATAAGATGTAAAACCCATAACACACTGATGATACTGTCAAATTAATGTAAAGCTATATCTCTAGCACCTAGGACTTCACCTGACCACGTCAATCCATGTTTCTTCAATGTATTCTTGAAATGAATGGAAAAACAAATCAAAGGCTACAGTATCTCTGTTCATTAATGCTCTACCAAGTAGAACATTTATACAACCCAACACAAATTGTCAAAGAGAGAAGAATACCTCCAAGAAGTAGTTCTGAACCCCAATTTACCACTTACTATGCGATTGCTGACAAGTCTGTCAAATTCTTTGTGCCTCATTTTTATGAAATAAGATGAAAGGAATCCATAGCTTTCCCCCAGAGCTGTGGTGCTGACGATGTACAACTGGGTGTTGAGTGCAGGGCATGACTTCTGACTTCTAAGGGTGCTGCCATCACTGTGGGGAACAAGGCTTAGAATCTCCCTCTGGAACAGACAAGAGAATGCAGAGCAGAGAGGAATCTTGAAGCAGGAAGTTAAGAGAGGAGAAGAGAGAGGGCCATTATCCCTGGCGCTGAGTGTTCAGGAGGCCGGGTGAGGGGAGGTACAGTGTATTGTGGACATAGGTGAGCAGATGGGTCATTGAAGAGCAGAGAAGTGGGATCCGTACAGTTTGCCTGCTGTTCAGATGTTAGAGTGAAGAGTTAAAGACAGGTTGGGGATTTAGATCAGGTCAGCTGTGGTGAAGATGAGCAGGAGCCCCCTTCACTGCACCCATGAGCCACCCTAGCAGATACACCAAGCATTAAAATGCATACAGCCTGGACCTGGCGTGAGGACCTGAGGCTCAAACAGAAAAAATCAGCAGGGACAAAGAACAGAAGTGATGAGTGTTATTCTGAATCTGTGGACAAGGAACGGGCTTGTAGCACAGAGGACAAGTTCTTCAGTCAGAGGAGGCTTGAAAGCGTCACAGAAAAAGTATTAACACCCAGATCTTTTTATTGTACCTCTTCTAACATGCTGTAAAATGCTGAGGAAGGTGCAAAAGTATCAGGATGAGAATCAGAGGCTGAAGGAAAACCCCTTTTATGGGACTGGGGAGACACATCAGCAGTCTAAATGCCTGCCTGGCAAGTGCAAGCACCTAAGTTAATCCCTGGTACTGCATTCTGAGCCAGCCTCAGAACTCCAGGAGTGCTGAGCTGGCAATAGAAACTAGCAAGAGAGGCTGGCATGCCATGTGGTACCAGGGATTGAACCGCGGTGCCCTGTGCCTGCCTAAACTTGCCTAAGCAGATGCTTTAGACCACTAAGCTATCTTACCTGCCCCTCTACGGCTTTTAGAACAAAATGTGAACCAACCACATTATGTTGCAAATGTGATGGTGAAGCATGGCTGTAATCCCAGTGTAGGGAAGGCTGAAACAGGGGGATCAGTATGAATAGAAGTTGCATAGTGAGACCCTGTACCAAATACACACATGCACGCACGCGCGCGCGCGCACACACACACACACACACACACACACACCCTGGGGTGGGGGGGAACAGAATCTGTTTCCTTCTCTAGGCCTACTAAGGACATGTACTCCCATTGTTGGAAGTAGGTGCTCCTAACTCTGGAACTTACAATTCAAAGTTCCCCACATATCATTGGTCAGAGTTGAGCTGTTCAGACATTAAACACAAAGGAAGTAAGAGAAGGACAGACTACAGAGAGGACACTGCGAAGGAGGTTGACCCTCAGCCAAGACCTTGAAGCACAACCTCAGCCCCTCAAGCAGTCATGCTTTGCTCAGTTAAATACTTTCCTACAATAAAGAAGGGCTTCCTGCCCCATTAGGGGAAATGAAAGTCAGCCAGAAGCAGCAGAATCAAATGATTTCTGGAGCCTGGAGATATCAACGAGAAATTAATGGGGAGCCATAAGAAACCAGAGCCTGTGGACCGCCCTGAAAGGCTCCCACTCTGAGAAAAGTTTTAAATTGTACCATTTGGGTGGTGAATTTTATTTAGAACAAGCACATTTTATTGGAAATGAGCATGCACATCTGAGGTGCTAGTGACATTTGAGGCCACACAGTCTGTCATGGGAAGCTTGTTTGTTCACTGAAGGGTATTTAACCAAATCCCTGCATTATATCTATTGGATACCAGTAGCATGTCCTTAGTTATGACAACCAAAAACACCCCAAATTTTTCCAAAATTACTCACAGGGAAAACTCTCTCTTTCCATGCCTGGAAAAATAAATGCGTGTCTATCCCAACAGCAAAGAGGACATGGAAGAGGACAGCCTTCCACTAGGAGCAGTTTGCCAACCTTGATCTGGTTCATCTCCGTGTAGGGATCTGTTGGTGTTACTGTGAATGGTTCAACCCCAGGGAGTCACAACAGTAGGAATGAGGACGATAGAAAACAAGACAAGTAGCTGGGCTAGGTGGTCACCAGTCTGCCTGATGGGCAAGACTAACTCCATGCACACAAAAATGATCCTTTATTTATACTTCTACAAAGTTTGAATCACATGACACAAGGCTTCCCAGTGACCAATAGCTCACCTGAACCAGACAGGAAGTTTTTCTCAACAGGATGTTTTCTTCAGCACTGGGGTAGCTTGTTTGCTTTAGGCACTTGGCCCAATCCCACCTACACACACTTGATCAATTTCCTGGCTTCCTGCAGCTCCCAAAATATTCCCCTTTTTTGTATTGTTTTGTCAAAGATGGATCTTTCATTGCAGTTGGAGAAGTTGTATTTGGAGAAGTCTTTAAAGGACCTTTTTTATATTTGATGTCAGTCCAATGGTTGTAGGTACTTGAATTTAATATAACCAATCCTATATAGCCCAACTATTCACAATAGTAGTATATTTTTAGCATAGCTGGTAATTGTCAGTTGTAGTTCACTTGAGCCTTTTACAGATTAGCATATTAGTATGACATTACTTTTATACCTCATGGCTATACTTTTCTGCTGGATGGTTAAGACCAAGTTAAAGCAAGACCTGTACAAATACTAGTGTAATTTTTGTTATCTGACAAGGTCAGCCCACTCTCAGGATTTATCTTGGAATCATGTACAGCACCTTGTAGATCTCCTGTCAGTGTCCACCATCGGGATGAGTCAAGGACATTGTTTACAGAATTTGCTCTCTATGAGAGCCTGAGAGATTATTTCTCTCTAGGTGACTCTCCTTAGGCACACTATACATCATCGATCACTTTTCTCTGTGGCTCTATGATCTTCTTGTCACAGAAGAGCTTCTCTTATGTCTGGAGTCTTTACTGATCTTGAGAGGCTAGGGCCAAAATATTGGCTAT
>PVKN010040075.1:0-10777 GCA_004027915.1 Capromys pilorides
AACAGTTGTGCTGGAAATCAATAGCTTTCATCATAACCATTTATAAAATATAATGGAAGTAAGATCACATCACAGTGGCTATGAGAATGTACAATGCCTTGACATACACAAACACATAACAAAATCTGTATGAACTAAATGAAGAAAACTGTCAAATATCATTTATTAAAAGAAATAATGGTGGAGCTGGAGACAGAGCTTGGTGGTCTAAGCATCTGCCTGTCAAGTGCAATGACCTCAGTTTGATCCCTGGTACCGCATGCCATACCATGCTGACCCCTGTGCCATGCTGGCCACTGAAACTTGGCATGGTGCCACACACCTGTAATCCTAGCGCTAGGGAAGCTGAGACAGGAGGATCACTATGAGTAGGAGCTGTATATTGAGACCCTGTACCAGAAGAATAAATAAACAAAACTTTAAAAAATTTAAAGAAAAAGAAATAATGGAGGGGCTGGCGAGATGGTTCAGTGGTTTAAAGCACCTGCTTAGGAAAGCTCAGACAACCGCAGGGACTGCGGTTGGATTCCCGGCACCACATGCTGTGCCAGCCCCACCACCAGGGAAGGCTGAGCCAGCCACAAAAATAAATAAATAAAGAAACAAACAAACAAACAAGTAATAAATAAATAAATAAATAATTAAAAAAAAAAAGAAATAATGGAAACTTCAAGGCATGGAGAAATATCAGATGGTACTGAACAAGCATGCTTGGGGCTCTGATGTTCGAACAACTTAGTAAGTTTGGTTTTAGAAGTATGATCTTTTCTGTGGGACTGCGGATTGAACTCAGGACCTTGCACTTGCCAGGCAGGTGCTCATGCCACTGAGCTATCTCCCCAGCCTCAGAATTACAGAACTTGAGGTTCTTACTGTACATTCAGATACTGAGATGCAGAAAGCACACCAGCATATATGAGCTGTGACTGAAAAATTCAAAGAAAGTTTAAGTTTAAAATGCTGTTATGTCACAGTAATTTCCCTCACACTATTCCTCCTTGCTTCGAACACATCCCATTAACCTCGACACTTTAGGAGAGTTCTCGAAGTCCTCTTCTGTGTTGTTAGTTGTGCAGTTGTGGCTTCCTCGGTGTCCTGAATTGATTTAAAATGCTTACTTTTCACACTCGTTGTCTTTGGAGAAGAGCCAGGAGTTCCATGGTGCCGGATCTGGCAAATGATGTAGACAGGGACACGCAGTTATGTCTGCATAAGCCTGCCTTTCTGACAGATGACCCTCAACAGTGGCATTTGTTATATTTTTGGTCACATTTTATAAAGACATTCTCAAAAAGCACATCCAGGACTGCCTCAGAAAGTGGTAAGGATGATGCGGCAGTGTGTTCAAAGTGAAAGGGCGTATTTTGAGGGGGACTGATGTTAATGTGTATTTTATCATAATAAATTTTAAAATGTGAACATTTGCTATATATTAATCATATCTATTTTGAATTCAGTGGAGAGGTCTGCATAGAGAAAAGGGCCAAGGACCAAATCTTGGATAATAGCAATAATTATAGGGTTCACAGGGCCAGTCAGATAGCTCAGCAGACTAAAGTGCCTGCTTAGGCAAGCTCATCGATCCAGTATCAACCCTAGCCCCATATGCTGTGCTGGCCCTGCCCTGGGGCCACACTGAGACTGTGATTGAGACTGGGCATGGTGGTGCACACCTGTAATCCCAGTGCTTGTGAGGCTGAAAACAGGAGGATCACTGTGAGTCTGATCTGTATAATGAGACCCTGTAGGCCCTGTACTAAATACATTGAAAGAAAGAAAGAAAGAAAGAAAGAAAGAAAGAAAGAAAGAAGAAAGAAAGCTCTCAGGACAGAGGGGACAATCAGATCAAGATGGTGTGGCCTAAGACAGGAGGAAAGCAGGGAAGAGTAGCATTTTCAAAGCCTCAGGAACTAGAGACTAGATGTGGTTGTTTGTTTCAGACATGTCAGACAAGATAAAGAAGGAAAAGAGTCCATTATATCTGGAGATCACTGCTCACCATTCAAAAAATAATCTGAGTGGAATTATGAGATTGCCAATGTTGAGCTCAGGATTGTTGAATTTCTTGTGATGTTAATATTCACGAAGGAGCCAATATCTGTGGAATCTACTACTTAGTCTGTGAAGCCACTAAATCCTAATGAGCCTAAATTTCCTCATTTATAAAGTCGAGCTGCAGTTGTAGAAACAAGTGTGATAAAGACTGTGAAATGTGTTTTAAGCCTTACACCACTTACAAACAGATGGTGTTATTTTTGATGCTGGTGATCTTCTAAACAACGGCTTAACATGGAATGTGCTACAGATAATGGGACTGAGATAATGGTCCTGAAAAATGCCTCAATTTCCTCCTCCATAGCACTGGTTTATCATCCTAAGATGTGCCCTGTAACTGTGTTAACACAGAAACACAATCTGCTGTGTGCTTTTGCACTGACGCAAGCTGGGCTGCTGGGGAAGCCAACCGATCTGAGGCATTTTGCAATGCCCATCATTGTTTTCGCCATTGAATGGTGAGCACAATTCCATTTCCAGTCAAGTGAGGGGGTAGAATGTTTTCCTGTTTGTCTAAGTAGATGCCAACTCTTAAATATATATCACATTCCTTCCCAGAACCTAGCTGGAGAGCTGCATGCCCCCCTCCAGCCCCCCACATAACCCTGAGTTGCCTGGCATATGGCCTAAACCAGCTGACATTTCCATTGTCCTTTACTTCTATTGTAAGGGTTATAAAGGGCTGCAGGGCTGACATTTCTCCAGACCCTCAGTGGGAACAGTCCAGTGACAACCATTGAGTGGTCATAATGTAATAGGCTTAGGCTCACATTCCCCTTTCTTCAAGCACCCCTACCAAGTGTTTTTGTTTAATGTCTATAAAATGTCAGGCTCTTTGCCAGGAAGAAGATTTACAAAGATAAATCACACTGAGTTGCCCTTGAAGACCTTAGAATTTAGTGAAAAAAGAAAGCAAATTGGCACTGGATTATAATATGGGGAAGCAAGAACTTTAATATATGTAGGTTCAAAGCTCCGAAGCAACTGGAAAACGGCTATCTGGTTGGCCAGTTCAGCCAAAAGGTTGATAGTTGACGTGTCAAAGAACTGATTCCTTCTAACTCTGAAAACAGCAAGCTTAGCAGTTGCTACACAGCGAAAGTTCAATAAATATTTAATAAATGACTGAAGAATGCCACTACACAGGCCTGTAGATCACAGCTCTCCTATCACCCTTGCTATGTTCTCAGAAGGGCAACTCACTTCTAAGGTGATCATCTTGGAAGAATGGACGACGCATGCTATCATCCCCGAAGCACAAACATTACTTTCTATAGAATGGTGTGGTCACGCCACCTCTGAGAGTTGTTTTAGGCCAAAGCATAATAGGGTGGCAAGCTAGTTATGGCAACACGGTTGCAGTCATCTTAAAAAATCTAATGGATGTCGTGGCGTAGAAGCAGAAATAAATCATCAGGAATCATTCTGAAGCCATCCATGCCTCCATGGAAGATTGGGAAAGACTGCTCAGAAGACAGTCTTGATGCTGACATGGGCAACCGAGGCACATAGCCACTCATCCCTCTGAGGGTCACCGACCACATTTGTGGATGACAGAGCTACCTTACTGTACTCTGAGGTCTCTTTCTTATGTAAGGATGAGGACTCACTCTAGGATAAGAAAAATCATTAAAACAAATCTCTTAATTTTTAGATTACTCTTAAAGTTTCATACCACTTGGGGAGAAGCAACAGCAGGACTCCGATAATTCACATAGCACATTCCCTATTGCTTTTCCTGCTGCTGACTAATCCTGTTTACTTTAAGGACAGAAGATCTAGCTATACCAAGGAGAGAAGCAAAAGAAAGAATCAATGTTACCTCTTACGTGGAGTAATTTGCCTTCTTAGGTATCTTCTCTGATGATACAGAGGTATCGTCAGCCTCCTCTGAACACTCCAGTTAGACTCATTAAATGCTTTTTGGAGTCTCAATGGTAAACAGTGAGATTTAGCTTTATTCATGGTGCTTGCTCAAGGAAAGGACTAGCGGGGTCCCTACATGCATGAAGGAATGTTGGCCTTGTTAAGGACCCAGCCATGCTGTAGGATGTCAGTTAAGTCTGAGCCTGCTGGCTAACGGCTTCACTGACGGCTTGTTGTGTGCAGAATATGAGCTCCCTCGGAAGTCCTCTGATCAGCTAGAGCCTGGCCCACAGGAAGAGTGGGCCTGACATGGCCTTTGTTCAGGCCCCTGGCTTCCCATGGATCTGAATGATTAAGGTGAAATTCTCTCTGCTAACTACTCTGTTCCTGAAATCTCCCCCACTCCTACACACACACACACACACACACACACACACACACTCCACTCTCCCTGGGGGTTTCCTAGACAAGTGGTTAGCCTCACTGGATTGAGTGTGTCATGAGGGAGAACTGCGTTGCTGGAACTGCTCACTCTGGAGGATTTTCAGTCAGAAGCTTGGCTCAGGGAGATAATCAGCATCAATAAACTAATAAACGAGAATAAATGCAGAAAGGGAAAGAAGTGGAAAAGCCTGGGAAAGACAACACGGGGAATTCAGTGTTAAACCCAGCATAGCTGAATAAAAAATATTAGCCTCCACTGAGAAATGGTGACTTCTAAGGAGAATCAGGCCTCTTTCACCCTCACTGTAGCCCAGACCCTGTGTATTTGGCCTGAGCTATGTCCAGTGGCCCCTAATTATCCTTTGTTTCCCTCTGGTCCTCATGCCACAGGCATCCTTTGTCCACCCACCCTGCAACCCCGCATCAGCATGAAGACCCCAGGCCTTTCTGTGGCCAGCTTAGCACTTGCTCTCCTGCCCAATCCCTCTCTGCCCCACTTTTGCTGCTGGCTTTGCAATTCACCTGTGGTCACAGGCTCCCTCTGCCAAGGGGGGGGGGGGTCTCTCAGTCACATGTTCCCTTAGTCATAGGGGCAGCCTGCGAAGCCCCACTTCTCTCTGCAAGTCTGTGTTCTCTTTGACCTTTCATTTGCCCAAATATATAGAGCAGGACCATCTCTGACCTTCCCCTCTTTCCCATGCCAAAGGAGAGAGCTGGGTAACTACAGCTTTTTATCTATCTATCTATCTATCTATCTATCTATCTATCTATCTATCTTACTTATTATTATTATTATCATTATCATCATCATCATTATTATTACTATTTTGGTGGTACCAGGGATCAAACTCAGGACCTTGTGCTTAGCAGGTAAGCACTTATTCCACTGAGCCATCTCCCCAGCCCTAACTTTGCACATTTTGGAAGGTTATTATACCTATCTCGGTTTCTATTTCAAAAATAAGACAGAAAAAAAAAAAAAAAAAACACCCAAAAACATTTGGTAACTGTCCCCAACCCCACCACTTCTGCTCACTCTGCCTTTAAGCCTTTGGGGACTACCTCTCCATCTTTGGCTCTTACCATGGCTACTTTTGTTCTGCTCTGTGACAGCTCTGTCTTTTCTCTCAGTGCAGCCTGTTAGGCTTGACGTTCAGTTTTGCATCCTCTGCATTTAATTTCCTCTCTTTTTGTCTTTCCCTTCTCCACTGCACTTTCCAGATCCCCTTTCTCACTGTTTTCTTTTCCTTGTTCCTTCTTTCTCTGTGTCTCTGTCCCTCCTCAAAGATCACTCAGTACTAGCAATTTCTCCACCCATCACTAGCCCATGTAAACCAGCTCACCTACGGAAGGTTCTACCCCTCCCAGAGACATCATGAGCACAGTGTTCATCAGGTCACACAGCTCAGACACATGTAACACAGGACAAGCCAACCACTTCCTGCCTTAGGAAATTACAGTCACCCTTCTTTATTATATTTTTCGTGAAGACACATTTATATTTTATCATACAATGCATGAGAAAAGACAAAGAAACACTTAAAATAATGCAGATAGAAACCAATCAGCTAGATATGGTAGAAGGTTATTGCAGACCTTTGAAAACCTGAGGTGATTTGAAATAGACTGCTGTTCTAACTCAGGATTTTAAAATAATGGCCCATGGAACAAACCTGGCTCGTTGTCTGTTTTATATATGACCTATAGGTAGAAGAATGCTTACATTTTTAATCTGACAAAAATAAATAGAAAGAGGCTATTTCATAATGCATGGAAAGTCTATGAAATTCAAATTTTAGTGCCCATAAATTAAGTTTTCTTGGAATTCAGCCATGCTCACTTGCTTACTTATGGTCTCAGGCTGTTTTTACTACAGTAGCAGAGTTAAACAGTTGTGACAGAGACCATATGGCCCATAAAGGCTGAAATGTTTACTGATGGCAGTGTGTTAAATGGCAGCCCCCAAAGGACAAGTCTGTGGCCTGGTACTTGGACTCTGTGAATGTTGCCTTATTTGGGCAAAGGGAGTTTGCACATGTAATTAAGGATGTTTGAGAGGAGATCATCCTGGATTATCAGGGTTAGGCCCTAAACCTAATCATAAGTGTTTTAAGACACAGAGGAGGAAGAGAAAGAGGAAGAGAAAGAGGAAGAGGAGGAGGAGGAGAAGGAGGAGGAGGAGGAGGAAGACATAAAGGAGAAGACCACAGGACAACAGAGGCAGTGATTAGAATAATGAAGTCACAGGCAGGAAAAACCTGAATCCACCAGAAAGTAAAAGAGGTGACAAAAGATCTTTGGAGAGAAGGCAGCCCCGATAACACCTTACTTGTTGGGCTTTTGGCCACCACAACTATAAGAAAATAGTTTTCATAGTCTTAAGTCGCCCATTTTGTGGTAATTTATTACAGAAGCCCTGGGGAATGATGATACTGGCCTTTGCTAGGTTCTCCAATTACTTTTCCAATCTAATGATCTACATTGTATTTTGGAAGTTTCATTGAAAATAAATTTTCTTTTAAAAGAAGCAAAGATGTAGTTACATGGAAGGATGCATAGCATTTCTATTAGGATGAATAGAAACAGGAAATCCTATTCTACATTGTCAGGTAACATCCTTCTCTCCCCTTGCGGGGTGAGAGTAGAGCCCAAGTTTCCATTCATTTCTCCAAAGGCCTCAGATCTCAGTGCATCCCAGCTGTTGACCCAGATCAATAGTCCAAAGCAGAGACTGGAAGAGATTGCCTCCTTAGCTTTTATTCAGGTTTCAGCAGAGAGGCAGGGAGCAGGTGTTGAGGGACTGACAAGGAGGAGTGAGAAGAAGAAAAGATGTTAGCTTAGATCAAATTGGTAATCAAGACTTAGAAAAACGCAGCTCCGCAGTCCTCCAAGAGTGAGTGAAACACTTCTTTTCATTTTCCTTTCCCTCATCTGCATCCTGTAGTCCTCTCCTTCCACCCAGAAAAACAAGGGCTGCTTGGTGACCTTGTAGGCACTCACAATTCTCTTTCCTGTTTTCCCGAAAGAGAGACTACAGATCCTGACAAGTAATCCTTTCTAGCTGTGGTACAGATCTGCAAAGATAAGGAATTGGCTTAATGGCGTCAGGGACTGTACTGCTAAGAGCTGAAGGGCACTGTGTACATCTGATTCCCTCCACAATGTGTGTGGAGTGTATCAAGGAAGGGGTCATCAGTGGCCCAGCCAGGCTGCAAAGAGCTGAGGGCAGGGGCTATGGCAAATGCGGAACCTCTCTCCCTAGGACTGAGGCCAGGTCCTTTGATTTTTATTTTGTTTGTTTGGAGATGGAACCCAGAGCTTGCGCATACTAGGAAGCACTCTACCACTAAGCTTCTTTCTAAAGAACTTACATGGGCACACATGAGTTCATGCAATTCTCGTTATAACTTCAGGGGTTACATCAAACTTTACCAGCATGGAGTAGAAATTGAACTATGTAAGGAGGTCACAGAAATAGTCAGAGGCAGACAAAATATGAGACTCTAGCGGTCACCCAGGTTGGCCTTCCAACATTCTTCCTTACTTTTGGATGTAATTCCCTTAAAATGAGATGTTTGGGTGGCTGAAGATATTGGGTGGCTGTAGGCAAAGCATTATTCTAGGTAACCATATCAACAGTGTGGATTCAATTAGACCAAGTGCAGATGGAGAGGCTTCCAAGGCTTGTTAGCTCTCCTTTCCTCTTTGCCTTTTTCCTGTGCATAATTTGCATACCATATATTCTCAGGGCCTGACTTAATAAGCGGATTGCTATAAAAAGCAACAACAGGACTTCTATTTTCAAAGATAAAATATATACTTAATTAGCTAAATAGCAGAAATGGAAATGTCCTTTAGTGGTAGGGGTCTGTATTCCAAGCTTCAGATGAAGTTAACTCAAAGGTCTGTTGGTTTTTATTAGCAGGCTTAAAAGTTGTGTTTATCAGCTTTGGGTGACTGCCACATATTTTCATCAATTAATTTTTGCAGAAATGCCTGCTGAGTACTTGGTGTAGCACAGGGAGACAGCTAAATGTTTGCAACATAATCTAACCTGGCAGCTGGGGCCTGAAGGCTGAGTGTCTCACAAATCAACATGCATAGGACAACAAAGGAAACAGAGCCCATAAACGAGGAGTCTGTGGTCAGGTGAGATCCTTTCTGTGTGGCACTCATGTTAGAGCCAGGCCTCTGCCCTGAACTCTGACCATGTTCCTGCCTGGTTCTGCTACTAACCAGGGGGGCAGCTCCTAGCAAGTCTCCACCATCTCTGAGGACCTGTTCCCTCATCTGTAAACAGCCCTGGTAACTACGTAGACTTCAGGAGCTTGTTGTCCTAAGTTCCTGAGATCTATTATTCCATTTAATTCTTACGACAATCACCAACTGATAAAACACCTTTTTGCGGGGAGGGGCAGGGATTAGTCTTCTGGAGAGAGAAGTAGGGAATGTTGTAAAGACCAAGGAATAGGAGGTAGGATTTCTAGTCCAGCTTGGCAATGAACTAATTTTAGATCTGTAAGATTTCAGACACAGCTGGTGAGATGGCTCAATGGTCTAAAGCACCCACTTAGGCAAGCTTAGGCAATTGCAGGGACCAAGTTTCAATCCCCGATACCACATGCTGCACCAGCCCCAAGGTAGGCTGAGCCTGCCATAATGATAAAAAAAAATCAAACAATGTGTTAAACATATATCTTCTCCATGCCTCTAAATGTTCTTAAAGGAAAAAAAATTTCTGTAACCAGGGTTCTTGGGAAGCCCATAGATGGGAGAAAGGACAGAAGCTGTCACCTTTTCATTTGATCAAGCTATGTTCACTTTCTAAAGATACATGAACTCCTCTCACAAAAGAAAGGAAAACTAGTCCTCCTGTAACTCCTAGACTGAGCACCCTTTTCACCACATCTTGCGTGATGCTCATTACTGACCTAAGACTATATTTACCCATAACGCTGTGTGAAGCATTTATAGCTGGGCAGGAGTCTCAGTTACTTTTTACTCATGGCTGGGACAAAATACTGACACCCAAAATTAAGGAAGAAAAGGTTTACTTAGCTCACAGTTTGGGGAGGTTTTAGTCTATATTTGGCTGGCTCCCAGGCAGAGTGGCATATGACAGAGAGCGGAAGGTCATGGCAGCAGAAAACAGTGAAGAACGAAAGGAAGGACTAGAAGCTATGGCTTCTAGCAAGCCTCTCCCCCTTCTTTATAGCATAAGCAGGCTACCCTGCGGTGGGGTGGTAGAACTCTCACAGTGTTTGTTCACTCCTCTTGCACAGGATGAGGATGTTCACAAAGTAAGAGTCCTGGGTCCCTGCTGAGTCACTTAAAATTTCCAACATCTCAAGTTGACACAATGTATCAACCCGTATAAGGGATCTAGTTAGCAGCCATAAGGAGGTGAACTTAACATGAGGTATATTCTGGCAATTAAACTGAAGAAACCATTTTTGAGAATTTGCTGTGTTGGCCTGTCATTTACTGATTAAGGCACATACAAATCTGTAAAGAACATCTGTCTGAATATGCAGGAATACTGGTCACGAGAAGGTAAGCAGGCAGAGGACCTGCTCTCTCCTTCTGAAAATACGTTGACTTATATGAAAGACTTCAAAACAGTGAAAAATGAGCTTGGGAGTCTTGGAAGTATGAAAATCAACAACACTTGACTTTAAGATCTGACTGAGATGAAAAATTCTATCAATTATGTGGGCAGTGAAGAGAAACAAGTCTAAATAAAACTACATCAGCATTTGCAGTAAAACCCAGCCTGAGTAGGTCTCTTCACATGAAAGAGTGAGTATACAAAACAAACAAGCACACAAAGCAAAACTCAAGAACCCTAAAGTTGGTGACAATGGATTAGGAAGGGAGAAAATTCTCGAAAGGCACATGAAAGACAACATTGTGAAGGAGGAGTCATAGAAGTTTTCTAAAACAAATTATATAAAAGTAGATACACTTAAAAATATCTAATTTGAATTTTTTAAGATTCAATAAATCAAAAGCTTTAGACTTTAAAAATAATCTATCCCAGATAACAAACACTAGAGAACAGTTCTAATTACAGATCAAGGGAGTGAAAAGTGAAATAGAAAGGAACCAGCTCAAGAGCAAAGGCAGAGAAGAAATAAAATTATTGGGATGAGAAATGCTAAGGAGTTAAAACTGTAATTACTGAATGAAATTTAGCATTAGAATAAGTTTCCTGCAGAAAAGTAAATTAGTAATGGAAGAATGAGGTTTAAAGGTTGTTCTTAAACAAAAAGGAGAAGGACCATGGTAAAAATAAACAAACTGAGACTCCTGAGCAGAATAGTTTACACAGAAATAATGATTTAAGACACAGGAGAAGAAAAATTCCCCTGAATTAAAAACAATCTGGGTCTCCTAGAAAATGAAATCGTTG
>PVKN010040076.1:0-10777 GCA_004027915.1 Capromys pilorides
CCTCATAGTATTTATACAGAGCACAGGATGTGGCATGATAATTTTTCTAATCATTATTGGTACAAAAAATTTCTTCTCATTGAACTAAGAGTAAGTAGTTGTATACATAGTCCAGTATTCCATAATTGCAATGGATTATTGGTGGAACTGGCAATATTGGAAGCTGTTGATTTAAGCCTTTTACAGCTCAGCATACTAATCTAGCTTTATGTTTTATGCCTCATGGTTAAACTTTTCTGCTGGGTGGTTAAGGGCAAGTTAAAGCAAAACCTGTATAACAAAACATGTAATTTTTGTATCTCCCAAAGTCATTCAAATCCCCTCAGGATTTACCTTGAAACCATGTACAGTGTTTTATAGAACGTTTGTCAGTGTTAGCCATCTGGATGAGTCATGATCATTGCTTGACCAATTTGCTCTCTATGAAAGTGCAAGAGAATGTTTTCTCTCTAGGTGACTCTCCTTAGGCACACTACACATTGTCAATCTCTTTCCTCAGTGGTCCCATAGTCTCCTTGAATAGAAAATTTGGGAAACCACTGAGTTATTGGATGATACAGCACAGGTTCTCTTATGTCCTGAGTCCTCACTGACCTTAAAGGGCTAGGGCCAAAATATTGGGAATCCTTGTAGCCCTTCTTTTTCTCTTCTTTTTGGTTTGCAAACTTACATTCTTAACCCTCCAGAAGAGAAGCTTCATGATACTATTACTTTATAATATAGGTACTTGAGTGTAACATCACTGTCTTTCTGAATATCAAACATCTTGCACTTAACTTGGAGTTGGTATTTTCCATCAATCATTGATATCCTAATAAATCTCTATATAATGTGATAAAAGCACACTGTTACACATTTTTACACAAACATTTAGAAATCTAAGTATATATAAAATTGTAGCCAGTCAATCTTATGGTCAAAAAAATATCTTTACAAAATTGGAGCACACTCAAATATATTTCTGGCCAAGTTAAATTACAATGCAACTCTTTTTCCAGTCTGTATTTTTATTTTGTGCTTTCTCTACTATGAAGCAATAATTTATTCCTGCAGGCTTTTTTACTTTTGCAGTTTGCAGCAGATAACAAGAAGAAGTACAGGCTGGGGGAGGGGACTCAGAATCCCCTCCTTGTGGACTCAGCAAGAGAGCAGCTACTGAGGAGGCTGGGAGGGCAGGGAGAGGTGAGCAGGAGATCTCCCTAGAAAGGGCAGGACATATAAGGGCCCATGAGCTGAGCTAGTGAGCTCTGTGGGCTGTTGTCACCCGGTCATCAGCTCAGCAGTGAAAGGAGAGGGTAGAGAGAACTCAGAAGATCAAGTGAGAGCAGTGGCTGCAGCACCTGTGGCTCAGGCTCTCCCGGGTGTCACAGCACTCAGGATGAGATGACAAAATCTCAAAGGTACTTCCCATTTTTACCTTGCGACTTATCAAAGTTAATCATGCAGCTCAGGGCAGTCAGTTTGCTCTGTACTGTTTCAGCCACAACAAAAGTCCCAACGATGTCCCCTCCAAATCCACAGACACAGTAGAAGCCCAAGACTCATGTAATTTGACACAGTGGCAATATCTGTATTGCGATAGGGCAACCGAGCTAGTGTGCACCTTTCTGCATTCTCAGGTAGACTGTCACAAAAGATGAGAAGGGAAAGAAGAACAGAACTGATTCCATTGCCCCAGCCCAAGCTATGGGGCATAGCTGGGTGGCTACCCCTGACGCAAACACAGCTGGGGACATGGGTGCACTGGGGACAGAGAACAAACAATTCAGACAAACAAATGGACAACATTCTGAGAAAATTTGGTTTCTTTTTCATTTTCTCTGACTTCTTTTTTATTAATTTAAACTCTTGGCTGAATTTCAAACCAAAACAAATGCAGGGTTATTGCCAACATTTCCATAGATTTCCTGGTAAGGCAACATAGGGTTCCACCTGCAACAAATTTAAAAAAAAACAAAAAAACTTCACACGGCCTCCAGCCCAAGGGAAATGAATCCAGGAATATTTATCTATGAGAAAACAGACTATCAGTGAGAGAAACAGTGTACCAATAGTATCTCAGGAATACTCATCTGAGATAGATTGACACAACTTCCACGTGTGGAAGTTAGGGCCCACCAATGCCAGTCTTGAGAGAAGAACAAAAACCATTCAAATCTTACCTAGATCAGAGTAAGTTCTGTTATTTCTCTCCACACAGCGGCATTCTGTTCCTTCAGCCACTTCAGGGCAGTTAGCTGAAATCAGCTTGTGGTGCCAAAAAATCACCCAGAAGTGGCTCACAGGCACGGAGGCCAGCTGGGCCTTTTGCTAGAGCATCTTGCCCATGGGAATCCTGAGGCTCGTTGTCTGAAATCTGGTAAGGAACCAGAGGGCTCATTCCAAATTAACATCATGGGCTTTTGGGTTCACCTCAGGGGTGAGGAACATCTCTTGGTGGTTCTTCTGAGGAAGATTCATCTCAAAAAGAGACTTGGATCCTATAAATCCCCTGATGGGGATCCTGGACAAGCCCCCAAATGTTGTGGGTCTCTAATTGTTATGGTTTATATCTAGTTGTTCCCCCAAAGCCTCATGCAATCATGGGGTGGGGACTTTTAGAGTTTGAAACTTGACTCATGATCCACTGGGATTATGTGTTTTAGTACTGATGGGACCATGGGTCTGAGTCCGTCTGGGATTATGGGTGTGGGCTAAGGTGGATAGAGTGAGGCACAGAGCCTGAATGTGATCAAAGAGAGAGAGAGAGAGAGAGAGACAGACTCACACTGTTGCTTTCTGCTGCCCTGATTGGTTGGTTGCCTCTGTCACCCTTTTTGTTGCTGTTTTGCCACCATGAACTGCTGGCCTCTGCATTGTGCCTCTCTGCCTTGGACCCAGACGAGTATGGACTGAAACCTCCAGTAACTGTGAGCTAAATAAACTTTCCTTCCTTCATTTTGAGTGTTGGGTATTTGTCCCAGCAACGAGTAAAAAGTAACTAAAACACTAATCAATATAGGAATCCAAGTAGCCAATTAAGGTTTGAAGCCCTTTTATTAGCTGAGCTCAGCAACTGTCAGCATAGACCTCTGTTTCAGAGTCCAAGTCAGTAGCCATGAGCAGAGAAAATGAGGGGTATATAAAGTGAAAAACCTCAAGTGAAAATATGTAGTGCACTTCCTGCTTTTCTTCCTATGCATGTTATTTTTTTTCCCTGTTATTGCTTAAGGTCAGCATATTCTCAGCATATTCTCCTTATTGCTACTTGTTTTGTATGTGGGCTTGTTTTTGCAACTCTGAGACCAGCTTAAATTTATCATTGCAATACTTATGCTAAGAGTCTAGGCTTACACCATCCCAGGAAGCAAAGTTTACACAGATCCCCTTGGTTTTAGGAAATAGATATGTATACAGCCAGGAGTCAGAGATTTCTTGGCAAGGTGTGTGGATGCTCACAGAGCTACAGGTGCTCAGCTGTGCAGGCTGCACCTGTCAGAGCCTCCAGCCAGCATCCACCCTGAGGGCACCCTGCTCCTGGTAATCTCTCTAACATTCTGAGCACACCTGCTGCCTGTGGTGGAGACTCATCACTGAATGTTTGTGAAAACCCACGGAGCACCAGGAGAGAAGCCCACATGAGAGCCATGACCACAGGAGCTGGTGCTGCCTCACCATGAGTGCAAACACACACGAGCAGGGGGATGGGAGATGGCGGTGGGCAGGGTGGACATGCGGATGACACAGGTCCATAAGAAATTAGTTTTATTTTACTGTGTACATAACCCCTATAAATAAATTATGCTAAACAGAAATGGTAGCATAATGGTAGCATACAGTCCCGATACTGTTTTACAATTTTAAAATAATGTAGTCATATGATTGAAAAACTTTGATTCTCATTATTTCTCCATGTGATATTTAATTTATGACAGCACAAACACCTACCTGGGATTGCTTGTTTCAACCTTTGTGGAGGACCACCTGAGTAGCTCTCCTTAAAAGAACAATTGTCTCCATTTTGGCTGAGGCTGCTCCTACTTCTCTGTACTAATAGGTACAGAGCTAGCTAGGACTTCTCTTTATCCTTTCAGTTGGCCTTACTGCTGCTGTTTAATATGAGCTGGGTCCAGGCAGGATAGAAGAGTCAGTGCTCCATGCTGTCCTTCGGCTGGGATCGAGCCTCGAGATAGAGGCTATGACTTCCTGGGGCTTGAAAGATTCCACATCAGAGCTGAAGTACTGAAACGCAAAACATTAAATACTATCTCAATAGTATAATGTAAATTTTTCTGCATATCTTTCTCTTTGCATACTGCAGAGGTAAATGCAAGCTTCCTACCTAGCCCAGCTCACAGTACTCATCTACTTCCTGCAATTCTCAGTCATTCATCCTCAAGCCACTCCTTATTCACAACTAAACAAAACCCGGGTTTGGCCCTGGGTCAAGACCTTTGTTCCAGAAAGCCATCTTTGTGCCTGGACTTAGGGACCATTGGCTCCCCATAATTATAAATATGCTATAGTGTCTTTATTTTTGCCATGGATTGCACTGGAAGTGGCAGATTAAAATTAACTTGGTGGAGTTCTAGTAATGTATTTTTGGATTACAAATACAAACTTCTTGGAGTGAGATGAGGACCAGAAGTGGCTCCTTGCAAATCTTATTTGCTGGAAACTTTCTCTACTCGTAATTTGCACATAGGGTGACTGAGGTGGGGACGTTTCCCATACACTTAAGGTGCATACCTCTTTCTCTTGTTGTTCTCGTCCATCATCTCAAGCTTTTGCAAGCAAGACTTCAGCTTCACCAACCCCATGCTCTGTGTCAAAAGCAGCCTCTCCTCCATCAGGGTTTCTGACACACTCAGGATGGAGTCAACACATGGTGTCTCATACTGTAACACACAACCATGTCTTCAGGCCTCAGCTCCTTGTAGGCTGTGGGGAGGACTTGTCTGCAGAGAGGGTAGCCCTACCCTGCCCTGCCCTGCCCTGCCCTGCCCTGCACTGCTGTACATACTCAGTGTATGCATAGATACTGGAACACTGGCTGGATGATCTGTGTCTTTGATGCTCTGCAGGTGCCCTGGCTCCATGACACTTCCTTGAGGTCTCAATAGAGCTAATTGTTGAATCTGAGAGACCCATGCTGCCCATCCCACATGAAACATTGTTCCTAAGTGGGAGGGAAAGATGAAGCCTGTTTACCTGAAACTGTCAAGCTACCTTGGTCTTGAGAAAAACTTCCTGCCCAGACATTGTGAGCCATTAGTTGCTAGGCAACCTTGTGTCTTGCAACTTTGTAAAGGAATAAAGAGAGGTCCTTAGCATTGTTGGGTCAGAGGTTGTCTCACCAACCAGGCAGAAGGGCTATCACCTGATGCAGTTCTTGTTGTCTATCTTTTCCTCATTCCTGCTGGCGGCGCCCCCCTCCCCCCTACAGTGGGTTATTTGGAGGGACCAATGGATCCCAACAAGAACATAGGAACCATGGACACCACTGATGTCAGCCAGGCCTCCTGATGTGTCATGCATAACACTTTCGTTCATCTGAATGCCAAGCTCTTCCACGGGAAGGCCTTTGGTGCTCAGGCTAGACCTGTGCTGTATAGAACAGTGCTGTGAGTCTGACCTCATCAAAATTAGGTTTTCAATGGGAACATAACAGCTTCTAGAGTCTTGACTAACAGTTTGCATGGTTATGTTTGGATCTCATTCCAACTAAACAAAAGATAGTTTTTCAGTTTTTATAGAAATTTATTTTGTACTTAATATTCTTTTTCCTTATCCACTGTTGATCCACAAGGCCCATGCATCTGCCACATTTTTTAAAATGTATTTAATACAGGTTCTACAGGTCTCACTATACAGATCAGACTTGTAGCAATCATTTCTGTTTTCAGCCTCCCAAGCGCTAGAATTACAGAGAACAACAAGAGAAAGAGGTATGCACCTTAAGTGTATGGGAAACGTCCCCACCTCAGTCACCCTATGTGCCACTATATCCAGTCTCAATCTCCCTCTCAGGGTGCCCCAGGGGTGGGGCTGGCATGGCATGTTGGGATCAAACACCCAGCCCCTGCACTCTTTTAAGCAGGCACTTCAATCTGTTGAGCTAACTGGCCAGCATACCCCTGCCACGTTCTGATCCTTAGTCACCCTCTCAGCACCCAGCCTTGGTGTCAGCACAAGGACCTCGCACTGCACAAAACACTCCCAAGACCACGATGTCTCCCAAAATGCTACAGTGGAATTAAAATTAAATCCATCCTGTCCTCATCTACCTTGTTACATCTGAGTATCTAAAGCACTAGAGACCCTTCTGTGGCTTTCTTGCATGTATGAATAAACCCCCACAATCAAAGTAGATAATGCGCATATGTATGCAGTCCTGACCGATTTACAAATTTAGGTCAGCATTTCCATGAGAAGGACTCAGGCTGTGGAGGAAGCGGCCCCAGGCCCTGAGCTCCCTGGCTACAGCTGTTCAGTGTGATCTTGGGGCCGAGCTGTTCCCCACCTCTTCGAGGATCCCTGTCTGGAGCCCTGGTCTTTCTGATAGCAACTCTAGCCCACAAAAAAAGGTAAACCAGCTTCAGAGGCTCTGTCAGGAAGACTGAGCATCCGCCAAGTGACTAACCCTTGTGTTCTCTAGGAAGACCTGAGAGAGGAGAAGGTAATCCAGTGGGGCTTCGTGAGGATGCAGTGGAGCTAGACAACAACTTTCACACAACACAATCTCTGGATAGGGAGACACCAGTCCTTCACGTCTCTTTTGTGAAACCAGGCCAGAAGAGAGTTGTAGGGACCAGGGGTGGTTCCAGCCATGTCTTCATCAGCACACTGAGGCTGCAGAACAGACGGTGGCTTTAGCTGGAGGACACCCGCTTCCTCCCCAGCCTGCACCTGCACTCAGGAGCCTGCCCCGACTCCCTGATATCAGACTCAGTTGATCCTGAGCACAAAATGGGCAGAATGCGAGGGCACAGGCAGAGTCTGTGCTATACCTGTCTGTCTCTGCTCACTTGGGTAGGGGTGCTCCATGGGAACTCGCCTTACATGTGAATTGCTGAGGTTCCAGTGCAGAGGAACTGTCTACCTGGGTAGCACAGCTCCTGGGTTCTTGGTGTTAGCTTTGTGAAGGGTTCCCAGGTCTACCCTGGGAACCAGCTCAGAAAGTGTTGGACTGATGAGGATGTGGGGTGACGCCAGCAGGTCCTGCTTACTGCTTTTCAGAGTTGGGCCCTTTGCCGTGCAGCTTCCAGCAACAGTGGGGCTATGAGCCCCACACTCCCTGGCTGGGTCACTATGCTTTTATCCACTACCCCGTCTTCATAATCATGGCCCCATCCTGCCGATGCCACCAGGGATATGGGTCATGAACTGCAGCCAACGAAACTCACAGGGGTCTGTGGATCCACTTGGTGTTCCCTGGCACCTTATCTGCATCATAGAGACACCAGAGAAGTCAAAGGTGAAGGCAAAACTACTGTCTGCTGACCCGGATGATGTCAGGGTCATCTGGTTAAGATGGCGGTTACTTTATGAGCTCCCTTATCTCCTTGGGTGACCCAGAACTTCAGTAGGATAATTTACAGCTTTGAAGGAAACTGGTTTCTTGGTAGATTGCAGCTGAAGGTCTCCTCCCCTTCTGACCTCAGTTCCTGGACAACCATGGACACAGACTCAAACATGAATGTCCTCTAGTGAAATTCAGTTCCCTGTATGCATTTGTGTGCTCCTTATGTGTGTAAATTTCACACACCCCATGGACACATCTGGGCATCCCCAAATCTCTAGAAGAGCAAAACCTTGCAAAGGACACCCAAGGGAGAGGCAGAAATGAGCATGAGGCCTGGGGTCCATAAACAGCGTCAGACATCTGGCAGGGTGTACTGTATTGTCTTGTCCTCTCCTTAGTCTCATCTGCTGTCTGGGGCTCCATCCACTTCTCTTCTCAGGTGGAGTGGGTACTGCAGCTCCTTCAGCTCTTGCCCACCTCATCAGTGTGGTGCTCATGAGCAGAGACGACTCTGTACTCTCATGAGGAAGTCTCTACGATCTCCTGAATCTGGGATACTGACAGGGGATGTCCAGAGGTTTGGCTCATGTTTGCCTAAACTGTGCTCCATCTGAGAGCACTGTGCTCCCGTTCTCTATGGACTATTGAGCTTCCTCATGGTACACTGGAAGGCTGAGGGACAGGCTTGTACCAAAGAGAACTCTCTTCCTCCAGGTTGGACAACATTTAAAATCACTTCCCTGAGTGTCTGTGTGCAGAAGGCTGTGTGCACATTTCTTGATAATGAGCCTTTCTTTTCCTTTGTGAAAAACTTGAAGGACCTTTATGGATCCTGAGCTTGACATCCTGGAGGGCACTGGAGGGAAAGTATGAGGCGTGTGTTCCCCCATGGAGCTCACCCCACCTGCTGGTCAGAGATAGGTTTTTTTTTCAGGTGTACAGAGCAGCAGAGAAACAGCAGAAGGAAAAAGGGAAAGGGGTTTTATGTTCTTTGAGGACACAGAGAGAATTTGGGGAAGATAAGAAATTCTTTGGAGATGGACAGAGGGAGGCTGAGGTTTCTAGGGCCTTTTTCCAGGAGTGGACTTTGAATGAGATATTTAGATATACCTAGGGGAGCTGATTGGGAGTTTTCCTTGAGGTGGTGGGAAAAGTGAAAGGAAATTGTATTCTGGGCTGAGTTGGAGAAGAAGGGCGAGGTGGTCTCGAGGAAGATGAGCTTTTGTTTTAAGGGCTTCAGCCATATTAGATGACCACCATGATGGTTCAACAATTCATAGTAGGGCTAGAACCTATCAGGCAGTAATTACCCATGTTGTAACATGGATATCGATGCCATCTCTTTTATGAGTGAATAATATTCCACTGGGTGGGTCTAATTCGTACTAACTGACCCTCATGATCTGGCAGAATTTTGTGCCAATCTTCACCTTTCTACTCTGAAGAAATATTTCCAATGAATATGAATTTTCTAGGATTTGTTCAAATAAGCTGTTTCAATTTTCTTTGATATACCACTACTGATAGAAATTAAAGGAGAAATTTAGTTTGATAGCATTAGACGCTGTGAAACATTTTCACAATGTGGCTTTAAAATTTCACAACTTCATCACCACTGTTGGATGACTCCAATTTCTGCACAACTTCATCTGTGACTGCTATTTTATATAATTTTTGAATTCTATCTATGTAGCATGGTGCAAAATTTATAAAACTGAAATTGCTTTGCTAAGCAGATCAACTCATACAAAAGCAATAGTGCTTTTTTGTTAAAACATATAAAAAACTTCTAAAGTTGGAAAATCATTAACAATAAAAATAGATTTGTTACTTTCTTGACTGGAGCAGGCAGAGGGAACTTCAGGATTGGAAATCTGTAAGTAATAAATGAAATGATTCTTGAGTTTTTATATGGTTTATAATTGCATTGCATTGATGATTTTAGGGTTGGTTGTTGCTGCTTAATGTAATAAACAGCAACAATTGAGCTGTTTATTTTTCTTTGGTGAGATGAAGGGTGCCTAAATATTTCAATATAATTTTAAAAAGAATTACTATGTTTACAGGCATAAAATACTCCACGCTATGAACTTGCCTGCATGAGGTATAACGAGGGAGTTTTAGATACCACTGTGATGTCATTAAAAGAAAGGGAGAAAAATGACTTACAGCAGAGAAACAAGAAAACACTAGTCCCTCACCAGGGAGGGACTCCTCAGGTCCTCCGGACACCTGGACCCCCTGTGTCAGGACCCTGGAAGGGTTGGACCTGAGCACTGTGATCACAGTGGTTGCTTCGTGGTGGTCCTGGTACCCTTGGAGGTTCAATGTCTTTTTGTATGTGCATATCATATTAGCTGTGATTAGTCGAGAACTCATGTTGGTATCTGGGCTCACACTGAGTTCTCACTGTGAATTCCATCTTCCATGCAGACTTCACTAGGTTGCTCTGAACTTCCTCATGATCTGGTTGACATGTTCACAGTACACTCACGTTTATCACCACACATGATAAAATGACTTTGTGCATGTGAAAATGTGCCCTGTTAGAATACACTTTTCTAACTCAGAGGCTGCAGAGATGAGGACAGAATCACAAATACAGTCTCCATAGAGTTTTATTATATGTGGAGAAGCTCACACACACTGAGGGGAAAAGCAACTTTCATGTCAAGGGCTTTGGTCTAAAGACAAATTTCTCCATTTTTAGAAGAAATGTAAATGATGTAGCCAGCATGGTCACTGGTGTAGTGATGCCTCAACAGCATGAAACTAGAATTCCATTTGATGCAGATATTCCCCTGCTATTCCTCCTCTCTCTAGTTGTAAAGACATCGCACCACAGTGGTTCATGCATACCCAGATAGCAGCACATCATGCCAGCTGACCTTGGGAAGGATTTCAGGCTATGAGAGGGATGCCCTGGGGTGCCTGGGGACCTAGCACTTTATTTCTCGCTCTTTACCTCACAGCCAGCAGGAGATGACAGCATCTTCTCCGCCACCGCTCCCACCATGATATACAGGGCTGCAACAGTTCCAAAGAAACAACGTGATGTGAAAATGAACTCAGACCTCCAGAATTCTCAGCTAACTTAAACCTGTCCTTTTTAAATGTCTATTTATCACTGGTGTTTCTTTCAGCAAGACAAACCCGTTTGCTGTAAAATTTCTGTACCTGTAACAGCATTCAGTTTTTCATTTATTGATGGAAGGTCCTTTGCATCTATTTGCATACTTTTTGTTTCACCAATATTTTGTCCATTTCCTTATA